>NW_020769312.1:37617682-37715880 GCF_900518735.1 Pseudonaja textilis
TCCTTCCTTCCTTCCTTCCTTCCTTCCTTCCTTCCTTCCTTCCTTCCTTCCTTCCTTCCTTCCTTCCTTCCTTCCTTCCTTCCTTCCTTCCCTTTGCAAGGAAGGGATAGGAGGAATCCTATTGCGTCCTTCCAGAATGATACACAGAGCCAGGAATCCACAATCCTACTGTAAGCATGCACTCAATAACCACAACACAACAGTAATGGCTGGTGGGCATCCTTATAAAAACAAAAGAAAAAAGAAAGTAAAAAGAATAGATTAAAATAGTAGTAAATACCCCAATTCCTCAGTCTCCAAATACACTGTAGAATAATTCCATTTTTACTCTCTTCTGGGAAGCCAATAATGAGAGCAGGAAGCTGACCTCCAGAAGGATGCTAATATTAAGTACAGGGCTGCAATTAAAAAAACATTGTCTGTGCTCCTTGCCCCCTTATCTGATGAAACTATTAAAAGATTTTGTTGGAAGTGTATGTACTGGATGAGTCAGGCAGGTCACTTCCATGTGGAAAAGGTCTTGCAAACAGCTAAGAGCCAAGCCCTAGGGCTTTCTAGATTTACACCAGCACTTTAAATTTACACTAGCACTTTATATTGCACACAAAAACCTAATGATGCTTACATTACAGGGACCCAATGCAAGCGCCTGCAATGCAAGCATAAACCTAATTATGGTGATTTCCATTTGTTATCAAATGTGGCATTTTGATCCAATTGTAGGTTCTTGAGGGGAGGTGCTGTTTTTCAAGGGAAAAATATGTTCTTTGCATGTAGACCAGATGCGTCACTCACAGGCCACACCCATCCCAGCTCCATGAATGGAAAAAAAAAACATCATGAAATGTCACGTGATGGCAATGTGATGTGGTGAGTTTGACACCTGTGATGTAAACTTTTTAGGCTTGTTGGAAAATATTTAACAGGGTGTTCACATTTGCCCTCTTCATCTATTTTCCCAAAATTTATTTAGAAAAGAAGACTTCATGGCCAAACATTCATATGGGATATGTGGCTCCTTGTTTTAAATAAAACTTCTCTGCAGTGAGGGAGAGATCCTGTACGATGTTACCGCAATGTATGGAACATATTTAATGCGTCCTCCAAGAACTTTAGAAGATAAATATGGACTTATACTTGCAGCAAATGCATGAAGAAAAAAGAAAGAGAAAGTAAAAGAGAAAAACAAGTTTGTTGCTGACATTGTAAGCTGGCAGGAATTCAAGATGAGTTGACATGTTTGGGTTTTTTTAGGAAACCAAAGAAGCTTCTAGAGCAGGGGTGTCCAATCTTGGCAATTTCAAAACCTGTGGACTTCAAGTCCCAGAATTCCTCAGCCAGCCATGATGTTCTAGTGGGAATAGATGGATTGGTGAAGAGGCAAAAAGCAACTGCCAGGGAAGTGGAGAAACCTTCATTGTTTAGTTAACAACCATGAAGTAAAAGGTAATAAAATCAGACATATGAACCACCGTGTTTACCAATGAAAATTCTGGTCCCTGTTCTGGTTGTAAATCAAGAACTGCCTGCATTTTCAAAAGAGTAGATCAAGATTCAGGAACAGCTATGAAAGATGCTCCTGAAGGGTAATTTGGGAAACAACGGATCTGAAATATCCTACCCAGTTGCATCCTGGTTTCTTAACCTCATTCATCCATCTACACCTAGGTTTGCCTTAGTAAGACCACACCTAGAGTACTGCATCCAGTTTAGTTCACCACATTATAAAAAAGATGTTGAGACTCTAGAAAAAGTACAGAGAAGAGCAAACAGGATGATTAGGGGACTGGAGGCTAAAACATACAACGAACGGTTGCAGGAACTGGGCTTGGCTAGTCTAGTGAAGAGAAGGACCAGGGGAGACATGATAGAGGTCTTCCAATATTTGAGGGCCTGCCACAGGGAGGAAGGGGTCAAGCTATTTTCTAAAGCATCTGTAGGCCAGACAAGGAATAATGGATGGAAACTGAACAAGGAGAGATTTAACCTGGAAATAAGGAGAAACTTTCTGACAGTGAGAACAATCAACCAATGGAACAGCTTGCCCTCGGAAGTTGTGGGAGCACCATCACCTGAGACTTTCAAGAAGAGATTGGACTGCCATTTGTCAGAAATGGTGTAGGGTCTCCCGCTTGGGTGGGGGGTTGGGCCAGATGACCTACAAGATCCCTTCCAACTCTGATTATCTGTTAAATCTGTTAAATCTGATCTGTTAAATCTGTTCGTATTGGTGTATCATCATGATACACTGTTGATGTGTTTTAGATTTTTAAAATTCATGCTATATGATACAATCTGAAAGATTACAAAACTGTGAAGCTATTTGTTTCAGTTGTGCTTCTTTCTTAAAAGCAGAGGAGCTGTTGCCTTTATTACGCTAAGTCTCTATCAGATCTTTATGTTTTATGTCCTGATTCTTCAAAGAAGTTACAAAACAAGCACTGTGAACTGTATCTTCTTAGTAATATTTCAGTGCTGGCATTTCCTAGAAAGGTCAAAGTAAATTGTTATTGTAGCTTTTGTTGGCAATAAGCATGAGAAAATGGCATTTCTCCTCCCCCTCCCGAATAGGTCTTCTAATGTTCTTACGTGCATTTTTTCTCTTGTTTTAGCATCAAAAGAAGGAGGGGGGGAAAAAAACCTACCCCAGAACTTGCATTATTTGCCACTTGAAGACATAAAGCTTTTATACCTGAAGGAGAGGAAAATCTCTTAAAAGTACATTTTGAAAGGTTAAATAATAGGGCTACACGGCAAGGAAAAATGTGTTACCAAGCAATCCTGAGCAATGATTATTGTATTTGTTTCTTGGTTTTTGTTGGCTGTTTTCAATTTTGCAAGAAAGAACTTGACAATGCTTTTTATCTATTCTACATGAAGAAGAACAAAACCAAGAATAGAGCGTATATATCTGGCCTTTCCATTGTAAGCCCTCTCCTTTATAAGGAAACTAACGAACATGGGAATGTCTTGTGTTTCATTATACAATCTTCTCTCTAATAGCTCTGCCACCTCCTTGGGTTCTTCTGCTTTTATTAAATTAAAAGAAGACCCCCTTGTTGGTCATGGAGGCTTCAAAGTGATAAAAGATAGAAGTGAAATATCATGAGCTTTCCACACAGGGGAACAATTAAAGTAAGGTCAAAAAACAGCATCAACATGTATTCTAAAGCACTCTTCTGAAGAAGTTCTGTCTGAAAAGTCTTGGAGGGTGAATTGAATTCCAGAATGACATACTTTAACCTCACAGAGAAAAGCTCCACATGTCGGGGAATATTAAAGAAAGAGAAAATTTTCTTTAGAGGCTTTCTGTTATTAGAAACCTGCCCATTAAAAAATGTGTTCCTCTAAAATGGTGGACACTGAAAAGAAAGAAATGAAAAGGATCTGCATGCCTGTGCTGGAAGAAATGTCCATCTGAGTTCAGTTCCGAGTGGGGAGAAAGACACTGGAAACTTGGAGGCTGTTTGGAAAAATGGTTGGAGCTCTTGGATGAAGAAAAAAAGGGAAGAGATACTGAGAGTCCCTGGGTTTTATACCCTCTCTGGGGTTCCTGATTGGTTGTTGTCAGAAGTCAAAGCTAGCTTTGTAGGTTGTCTGTGTGGTTGAAACTTGGTAAGGTGGTACAGTGAAGGGAAATGAAATGGTTCAGCCTGAAGGAGGTAGATCTTTTTTATGTAGAATAGACTGGCCCAGACCTTAATGGCCCATTAACAAGTGGGGGGAGCTGAGTTTCTACCTCTCAGAGTTTCTACTTCTCTTTTAGGGGAAATATTCTGTCTTTTTAATATATCCTAAAATATTTCATTTTTCTAGGAGAGGGATGGGTTTTAACTTCCAACACCCGCATGACAGCAGTGGGATCTGTGGGATGGATTGTGACTTTCTGTCCAACCTGAGGTCTGTGGCGGACTTGGCCAGCAAAGATTTGATATCAACACAATGGACAAGGACAGGTCGTCTCCCCATGCCTCCAACCCACCCAAAAGGATGGAGTGGATGTTTGACACCTCTGTAATTGTAACTCCATTAATTCTGGCAGGGGGTGGTTTTGGAGAAAAAAAATGAGGCCTTGTGGACAACCAATTACCTACTTCTTGTAGTTCATAGTGAGCATGCAACTTGATGATTCTGCCTATGCAGCAATTGTACACTTGTGTTTGTTAGCAAATCCCATTTCGGCGTGCTGCTGGAAAGACAATTCAGCTAGAAAATTGGAAGAGCTTAACTACTGAAGTATGGTCCAGAATCTTCTGCAACATTCAGTCCTGACTGAGAAGCCCACATAGTTGCTTGGCAACCATGGGGTGTAATTGAGCCAAGTCAAAAGTGGCAAAATGGTTGGGGGTGGGCAAGTTTACTCCTTTTCAGCAGTTAGAACCTCCTGCTGATCTCCAATTTGGCACCAAACCAGAGAGACTTTTTCAAAAACAGTTAACTTCCTGAGGTCTCTGTGTCTTTCAACTTCATCTCCCTTCTAAAGCTGAATGGCTTTCAACTTTATCTCACTCTTCTATTTGACTGCTACTGCAATCAAATCATGCTTGTCATTACAACATTTATGTACATTTACACACAGTACTTGTATTATGGAAGCTAGAATTTGTCACCGTGACCTCATAGCAAGAATTCAGTGTAATTATTACTTGGAACCGTTTCAAGAACTTACCTGCTAGTTAAATTACTGTATACTGGTAATATAAATGCTAGGTTTGGGCAGGTTGGACTGACTTCATCTCTGTGAGACATTTCACAACATGGAGATAGTGTGATATTTTTTTGTTGTCGTTAAGATATTTTGTTTTACTCCTGGAGCCTCTTCTGTACAAATAGTATCTGCCCTGTTTGGAAGGGAATATTGCTTTATGAAACAGCATGATTTCTTTCAAATTGCCATCAAAGTAAAGCATCCCATAAAAGTTTTGAACAGCCTTAGGATAGTAGATACCAAAAAAAGTAAAAACTCCCAGGCTGAAAACTAGACAGGAAGATGAGAAAGCATTTTAGAAAAAGGCAGTGGCACATCACATGCCAAGAAAATTGCATCAATAGCATGCACATTGAACTCATTTGGATGGATCCTGTATTTAATCAGTGCTAAAGGACTAGCTTTGGGCTTGTTCTACCTATAGAGGTGTTTTTCAACTTTAAGATCTGAGGACTTCCCGGAATTCTGAGATTTGAAGTCCACACATCTTAAATTTGTCAAGATTGAAAAACACTGGCCTAAAATGTACAAAATGTTGATGTGGTCTCAAATCCCATTGTCTACTGTAGACCAAGAATGTTCAATACTTTCTTTGTTGCCTGTGCCAAACTTTTACCTTGCTTTCATTGTAAGTGGAAGAACACATTTATTTTGGCAGGGACTTATTGGTAATCAGGTGGATTAATAATCTAGTTTGTGATTTGAGTGCAGAGACTGCAGCTTGTTAATGCTGTGCTGAGATAGGTATGTGCATGATACATATTCTTTAACCATTGCCCAACCATCTTGGCTCAAAGGCTCCATTTTATTATAGAGAGCCAAGTTAAACTGCTGCTGAAACCCTTTAAAGGTCTACAGGTAGTCCTCAAGTTACAACAGTTCATTTAATGGCCATTCAAAGTTATAAAGGCATTGCAAAAAGTGACATGACCATTTTTCATACTTACGACTATTTCAGCATCCCCATGATCACAGGATCAAATTCAGGTGCCTGGCAATTGGTTCATATTTATGATGGTTCCAATGTCCAAGGATCATGTGATCCAAGCAAAGTCAACGGGGAAGCCAGATTGACTTAACAACCATGTTTATAATTTAACAACTGCAATTATTCACTTAATAACCCTGGCAAGAAAGATCGTAAAATGGGACAAAACTTACTTAACAAATGTTTCGCTTAGTAACAGAAATTTTGGGTTCAATTATGGTCATAAGTTGAGGACCACCTGTAGATGAATATTATATTCAGATGTTCCCATTGCTGGCATAGGTGCTGCAGTATTAATTGGAACATGAATATTCAACGCTGGTTGGATGATGAAAAGATGCATTTTTAAAGCATAAAGCACTTATTTTGTTTTTCGAGTTACACACATAGACAAAAGGCAGAGTTTTGACTCCACCTACTCTGAAAACGCTTTCAGAGAATAATGTTGGTAGGCCATGCTTTTTGAATCCCTGGTCAGAGACTGACTGTGGACCTCTGTTTATTGCATACAGTAATTCCCCTTTTCATTCTAAGAGTCTGACCTTTTCATTCTAAGCATCCCAACCTTGTGGTTTAGTTTGTCCCTGCTGTCCAAGATAATTCAGAGTTTTGTAGCCCTCGTTCAAAATTATAACTCGTATTGAGTCAAGGTGTGATAGTGATAGTGGTTGGCCTAGTCTTGTTTATCTAGTTGCTGCCTTACCTAGATTGACTTTCCTAGATGTAAGGTTGACTCAGAGATCCTTAGTCTCAAGATTTGATTCTCCCTTTATCCTTTGAAAACATCCATAGTGTCCAAAAAACTATTTTCCCCCGTGATACAATTGTGTTAAGATAGCCAGAAGTGCTCTTTGTTTTATTGATTTACTTCTTTACTTATAGTATTTCTATTTATAAACAATAGAAACAACTCGGAGAGCACATAAAGAATATCCCAGACACCATGAGAAGGAAACACAGGTGCAAGGAAATGCAAAACCTACAATTTACATGATTGAAAATGAATTATGAGAGAGTATATTGATCTAATTGCAGTGAAAATTGAGTTTTCATATTTAGAGAATATAGATGTTAGATTGTCAGACTATCAGCTGCTAAGAGCAAGCTTCCAATGGCTTTGTTCATCAAGGCTGCAAACTATCTTGATATCATGATCAATATTTGAAGCTCATTGGGTTATCCTTGCAAAGTGATTCCTTCTAACTCAAAAGTGGAATACATACTGATTACTACAGTACCAAAAGATGGAAGCAGCATTTAGTTTGGTAATTCATATAACTTGGCATATATTCCCAAATTATGTCCATTCTGTCCCAAATTAATCTATGATGTTTAAAAATACATGTAAATTTATACTTAATTTAACTTTAATGAGATTATTTTTTTATTAATAGTGAAACAGAACATATATAAATAAATTAAAATTAGATATTTCCCCCAAAATGTATATTTTAAATAGTTATTGTATATTGCATGAAAATGCTTGGATACTGCATGAATTAGTAGATAACTACTAATTCTATTATTTATTATCTAACTATTAGTAGATAACTAGTTCTGAAATACATATTAATTCAAAGATGTAAAACAAGTCAGCTGATATTTGGTTTACCAAAAATAGAATCTTCAAATCTCTCTACAGAAAACTAGCATATTTTCTCTTATTGTGGAACTGAAGTTCTCTTCATATATCCTTAAATTGTCAGAAAATGTTATCAGCATGAAATTGGCTGTCCCAATTACCTATAGACCTGACTTTTTCCAAGCAAATGGGAGATAAAACCTATATCATTTTATTAACCCAGAAGTTGTTCTTGAACAGCCTTGGAATAAGGAGAAAAACATTTAGTATTGGTGTAGCTAAAGACTATTTAAACTTATCTCTCTCATGAGTTGAGGATATAATGAAGGTGACATTGTGGAGACATGACTTGAAGTTGCCAGTGCATATTTCTACCATGGTTAGATGCACATGGGGACATGGTCTTTCTCTGTCAGGGCTATTATTATGCATCTGTTCAGAATGCATACTCTTATCAGGGTAGTTAAATAATATAGACTTTTTTTTCTGGTTAAACAAAGCAGTATAGTTTTTCGATTCAAATCGCATTACAATATTTTAAAACTTAGTTGGGCAACGAATGATAAATTAAGATTGAAGTGCAGGTCAGTTATCCTTGACCTATGTAATCTCCTGAGTATTGCTGCCATCCATAATCCCCTATTTTGTCTCTGTCAGACTTCGGGTTTTTTGCCAATTCTGGTGTATTTTTCTTTAAATAATCATACATTATTTATAATGGTGGAATATAACTTTTTTTCTTCTTTATCTGTTTCTTCTAAATAACTCATTGCCCTGGATAGGTGGAAGTAAACAAATTGTATTCTTTGTCTTATTCTTGTATATTGTAAACAAATGAGTTAATCAAATATGAATGGATCCAGAATATATTTATGAATAGTTGTTGACTATCTTATCTACCTTCCCAAACAGTATGAATATATTACAGCCAAATAAGGAAAATTTGTATTATAGTTTGATGCATATGGGATAGCAGTTTGCACAAAGAATACACAAATAGGATAGGATTGGATTCTGTCTCTTCTAAGAAACTTTTCTGCATTTCTAGAGAAAGCAGATTAAAACCATAGGTGGTATTCATCAGGTTCTGACCAGTTCTGGAGAACCGGTAGAGGAAATTTTGAGTAGTTCAGAGAACCGGCAAATACCACCTCTGACTGGAGATTTTACAGTATCTTTCCTCTGGCAGGCCCACCAAGCCATGCCCATAGAACCGGTAGTAAAAAAATTTGAATCCCACCACTGGTTAAAACCTTTTACATCATAAGGGAATCCAGATTGGACCAGATTCCAGATCACATGAACAGTTGGAACTATATTAGCCAGACACTAATATTGCCATAGAATAGATTCCCTCCATAAACAGAGAAGATAGACTATTAATGCTCTGTTTATGAATATCCCCAGAGAGATAATTCTTTAAGTTGAATCCATTAAGTCCATCATTATATGCCACTGAAATCAAAAGGAAGTTTACCACAAATAATTCCACACCAAAAATAACCTTAGTGGGAGGGAAAGAAAAGAGGGAGGACAATGCTTACAAAATGGACCATATAATATTACAGATTAAGACTTTTAAAAAATAGAGCTTTTTTCTTCTCATTAAATATCTTGTCATTCCCACTCTGCCTTTATTCACTCAGAAAGCCAGGAATCCATATAAGACATCCAAAATGCCCTACTGGGTTTAGGAACAAAGCATTCCTGTTTTCAAAATTTGTGGGTGATTCTGTAAGACATAGGATTGGAGAAAAGATACAAGACAAGGGAGAGACTGGAAGTATTGAAGAATGAGAAAGACTCCTTGGGCTAGATTAGATTCTTGTGAGAAACAGAGGTCAACCGTCTTTCTTCTGAGACTTCTCTATCTGCACCAAAGTAACCATAGCCCCAAGAGGATAGGGATTCTATGATTAGACATCCAACAATTGTAGAACCAACATCCAAAAATTCCTTTGCACTTGTTTATAATTAATATATGGGTCTCAGAAGATGCATCAAAGAAACAATCACGTTTGGATTAAGACTTATATCATGATCTTATGTGCACTGGATGACAAATGATCTGGGCTTTAGTCTGCATAGTCAGTATTTTAAAATACATAGTATGCTCTATATCTTTAGAGCAAATCTGTGTAATTGTGCTCTACTCTTTATTTAATCTTTAAAAAGATGTATTAAATGTCCTCTATTCATTCTGAATATCTGTGAGCTAGCCATCCATATGGTATCTAGTTGTCAAAGTTCAGAAACAATGGCTTGGATTCTAAATTGTCTTTCTGTAAATGGAAATATTCTGATCACTAGAGACTTATGTAGGAAGAAGTAGCTGATTACTGATTCTCCTCCGCACGACTTTCTATACAATTTCTGATGGTACCCTCAACACTTTGGCACAGACTTCAGGAGGGACTGAGGGATGTAAGAGGCAATTGTCAAAAATAACCTCTAATTATTCAAATGTAATTGGAATCTGAAACCACAGACTCGTGAATTTTTGTATATTTAGTTAGTTGATTTCTATAGCTGACCATCTCCGCAAATGACTTTGAGCAGCTCACAAATGCTCTCCCATTTGTTCAGTGAACCTATTTTGGCAAGACTCGGTTTACAAATAAACTCGGGTAAAAGATTAAAAATTCAGCATGTTGACAGCATTACACATAATGAGAATATTATTTGGACGTTAAATAGGTAGAACTGTAACTTATCCCAGCGTGCTGGGATGAACGAATAAATACAACCAATGAGACTTAATAAGAGAAAACAAACATGCAAAAAGATTGGGAATGTCTATGTAGACTTCATTGTGCTGATACTTGGACAGTCAACTAATAAGGGTACAAAATGCATTTGAATGAAGCCAGCATTTATTTACTTGCTTATTTGTAAATCATATGGTCAACCATCTCACAATCAAGTGACTGTTACAATCAAGATATACAAGTTAATGTTATTAATATTATAAAACTTTAAAATTATTTTAACTTAAATCAGAATAAAAAAAGATTAGGCAAACAGAAGTTGTAAATTACCCATCTCAATATTACTCCAGTCCCCTGGGATCACCAAGCCTGCTAATACAAACAGGTCTTGAGGGACCCCTAGAAATATAAAAGGGATGAAGCCAGCTTCACCTTGGAGGAAAGGAAGTTTCAGAAAGCAGGGGCCACAGCAGAAAAGACTCATTGCCTAGTGTTAGGGATACACCCTAGCAGAATCTGCACGGCAGGCAGGCAGGCAGGCAGGCAAAATATGTGAGATAAACGTTTTTGTAGCTTACACTCAGTAAAACAGATACACTGTGCTAGTTAAATAGTTTATTCCAGTAAAGGTTTTAGCATAGTCAAAAACAGTCCATATATCATTCACTAATTCAGTCTGTCCTGGGATTATTCAGTTGCAAAGTCCAGTGTCGAAAAAGAGGTCAGTAAACTTACAAATATCAGTCCAGTAATATATCTCCTCACAGTAGAGATATGAAGAAGTCAAACCTCCTTTCTTCCTTCGACGTTCAGCAACTCAGCAGTAGGGAACACGCAGTTAGCAAACCATCAATCCAGCAAATCCAGCAATCGTCAGCAATCCAGCAGGTTCTCTTGCTCCCTTTTATGGCGGTTCACAACTGCACCCAAAATTACATGCTTTGCAGTTTAAAGTGACACACACTTAAACTTACTATCATAGTTTATATTATTTTACCCAAACTACGTTAGGTAACCTTGTTATTCCTAACACCTAGGACCCACCAAATGAAGATGTCAATGTCAGTGTTCCTTCAAAGAAAAAGACTATTGTCTTCCCAAAAATCCATTTTATTAGAGATATCACATTGACACATCTGGGGAAAACCCGAATCTGAGAATTCCGGGTTATCCCTAGCCCAAAGAAAACCCAGAATTCAACCCCTGCATCCAATCGCCCATCACATGATCCAATCATTACTTCATTCCAACTGGGGACTACCCACAGTCACTCCACTCCAGGTGCAGAGTAACTTGTCCTTGAGTTTCTGAGAAAGGAATGTTGTTGTGGCTAATCTTCCACCACTCCTTGAAATCCCCCCTCCCAAATTCCCAGGCACTGAATTTGGCAGCCCAGGAGCCTTAGATAAAAATGGCTTCCAAGCTGACAGAAGGTCCCTTATTGTTGGGACCAGTAGTATCTTCTCCTTGCTACAACAATAAGTCCTACTTTTTCTTAATATTATCTAATGATATCACTGCCTTGACTTTAAACTGAAATTTTGACTCCTTGGAAGAAAGGCTATGATGGCTCTATCCTATCCTCTTTTAATTTTAAACACTATAGGAATCCATTCCAACATTTTCTGGTATGTATTACTTAGGTTTTTTTTTATACTGCTATTCATACATGGAATTAAAGTCATATTTTATACATAGTTGATCTGTGTGAAACCTTGCAGGGAAAGTAAGCAAAGTCACATACAGCCTTCTCCAATAAAAAGAACACATTGATACAGGCTCTCCAAGTTGGAGTGACCTCTTTACCTGGTTCCAGTTGGCCCACTGAAGCTTGAGTTAATGAGGGCTGGACTGCTTACCTCATGTGGAGACCAATATCCTAAAGTGAAAAGCAATGGTGGTTAAAAAAAATTACAATCAGTTCAAATTCAAGGCATAAGGGTTGCCAGGCACTTTTTTAAATGTAAGAAAATCTATTACACATTATATGACTTGGCTGTCTCTTTAAGCAAAATGGGGAAAAAAAACACTTTTGGGGACCACTGCTTGCCTGTTCACAGGATTTGATTGGTTGAATCTTTTTAAAAATTCAAATCCCTTTCCTCAATATTAAAAAATAAAACAAAACAAAGTGGGGAACAATTAGAAACAAATTACAATAATTAAAAAAAACCCAATTCAAACACAAAATGCTGCCAACAATTTTGCTTGTTAGCTTTTAATGTGACCAATTTTGCTTGTTAGCTTTTAACTTGTTGGAGTCTCAATTTTATTTCAGGAAATCCTTTATTTAAATCAACTTTATTTCAGGAACTGGCCTTTTTATAGCATCCCCTGTAGAAAATTAGAACATCTTGAAACTCCACGTTGTTAGAATAATGTTTGCCTCCAGAAACAAAGGACACAGTTAAAGATTTGGATGGCAAAAGACTCACAAAGGAATAAGGCTATGCTGGGAAAGTGATTTCTAGTTACACAAAGAGCCTATTATCTCATTCGTTCTCAAGGAACAATCTTTATTTTAGGTGAAGCTTCAAGTATTTCTTATAAAGATAATTAGAAGTTTAATAAGTGTACTTCTGCATTGTCCAGTACCCTACATTTGCTTGAAAATAATAAGAATAGGCATCCTTTCCAAAATATATATCATCTCAAGATTGGTGTATAAAATTCTGCATTTGGAAAAATTGAAAGTACATTGTGATTATTTGGGAAAATTCTTTATGAAAATGCACCTCTTTACTAATATGACTTAGAAAATGTGGTTTACAGATTGAATATTTCTGATTCTGTGCAAAGATACAGTTTAATTTCTTCATATCCTATTTAAGTAAGGATTTTACGGGAACCTAAAAAGATGGCACCATTTCCAAACTGTGTTTGTTTGTTTGTTTGATTGATTGATTGATTGATTTGATTTGATTTGATTTCTATAGCTGCCCATCTGAATAAGTGATTATGGACAGTGTACATCGGAAGAACAATATGGGAAGAAAAAGCAGCATATCACTAATGGCTGAGCACCATTTTCCCCCCTCAATAATGATTCTAATGGTTCATCCTTGCCAAAGTAGATTGGTTGTAGTTAATACTTAGATAGGAGACCTGTAGAAAATCTTGGGATTGTAGGCTGGGAAGCTGTAAAACATCTTGAAAGAAGGCAATGATTAGGAACTTTTACAATACATTGTAGCCAAGAAAACTACCTAACGCCTCCATGGAATCAGGTCAAACTCCCCTTGAGGTAGACTTTTCTAAAATGAATTTTATGGGCTGTGCTGCCTGAGAACCCATCTAATACTTCCTCAGTGCACATGATGAAAATCATAAGTCTTGGGGAAGATGGGGATTTACCCCATGAAAGATGTGAGCTGATTACCTACAATGGACTGAAAACCTGCTCCTCTACAGTCAGATTCCATCGATCAGTTTTTTTCCCTATCTATGGAGGTAATAATCCACAGATATTTCTATGGATTATTTTTTTGCTTTAGTCTTAAATTGGCTGACCCATCACAAGTACCATTTCTATCCTCTTGCTATTTCATTTCTGAAGATGAACCCCCCATGCCATTTTTTTCATTGAAGCAATAAGTATGCATCAGTATTTGGCTCAGCTCCAATTAACACAATTCAAGTTATTAGTCATCAAATCAATAACAATTATCTTATCCTGCGCTGTGGTTCTCAAGAAGAATCAGCTAAGATGATCAACCTACATAGAAGATGTATAACTGTGCTGCCATGACTCAATGTTTCAGAACATGCATGGTTTCCCCACCACCATTATCGTTATCATTCTAACATCTTTGAACATGAGTAAGCAAGTACATATGTAAGTTAAGTTAAGATTAAGCAAGTACCTATGTAAGTTAAGATTACATTAATTGAGGTTGGTTATGATAAACAGAGCCAGTGCTAATTTCAGTGGGATAAAAGGGAAAAATACAATGGATGCCAAACAAATCAACTCCCACTCATGAAAGCATAGCTGCAAGGAATAATTAACATTTTCAAGAACAAAACAAAATAGCCTTCATTTGTAAAGCTCAGCTAATTGTTTGAGTTCACTTTCCTTTCAGACTATTCGCATTTCCACTTGTATAATTAGACATACCTTTTATTTTCTGGCATAAATGCACAAAAGAATAAATTGACTTTACTATGGCAGGAAAAGGAAATAGGAAAACACAGATTATTTACCTCCATTTCTGGAAGATAATCAGATGTAATAGATTACAATGCCCTGAGATAAACAGAGGAACTGGTTTGTGTCAAGGAAATGAAACTAACAACAAGCAAAAGATCAGCTACTAATTTCATTGTGATGCTTTTGTAAGTACCAGTCAGTACAGTGCATTATTCAAGAGGAACCTATCCCCAAAATTAACACCCATTCAAAATGCTTTCAACCTGTATGAAAACAATGGCTGCCTTTGTAGATAGCAGTCCTGCTCTTAGAAACTAGGAAATTACTTTTAGAAAAAAAGAAAATGGGATGGATTTAAAGCAGATAATGGTTCATCTCTTCGCTGGCACCAACCTCTTTCAGAAAAGAAGCAGAATGAGATTCTAGCCATGAAACCAGCAAGGGAGCCATTTTGAAAGTTAAAATATGAAATGTAGACGTCATTAAGAGAAAGCTAAATTGTAGAAGAATCAGCAAGCAAGAATGGAGTGCCCAGAAGAAAGAGAATGAGGCATGCTGATTATACGTAATAGTTGCATAGTGCCCCATATTAAAATCAGCAAATCATATGCAATTGTTCAAAGGGATAGAATCAATGTCATGTGAAATGTTAATGCCTTGGTAATACAACTCTTGGAATACTGCATCCAGTTTTGGTCATCACAATATAAAAAAGAAATTGAGATTCAGGAAATAGTGCAGAGAAGAGCAACGAAGATAATTGGGGGGGGGGTTAAAAGCTAAAATATACGAAGAATGGTTGCAGGAACTGGGCATGTCTAGATTAATGAAAAGAAGGACTAGGAGGTGACATGATAGCAGTGTTCCAATATTTGTGGGGCTGACACAAAGAAAAGAGGGTCAACCTATTCTCCAAAGCACCTGAAGACAGGATGGAAACTAATAAAGTAGAGAACCAACCTAAAACTAAGGAGAAATTTCTTGACAGTGAGAACAATATCAGTGGAATGGCTTGCCTTCAGAAGTTGTGAGTGCTAAAGAAACTAGACAGCCACTTGCTTGAGCAGAGGGTTGGACTAGAAGACCTCCAAGGTCCCTTCCAACTCTGTTATTCTAAATCTTAAAATTTTTTGAAGAGAACTCCATTTACAGACCAGATTTGGCCCGAATGCTTACTGGGTCTTCCTCCTATATCCCTTGTGCAAAAGGATACTCACCTTCAATTCCAGAGACAGATGGACAGTGTGTGTATGTGTGTATGTGTGTGTTTCATGAGAAATCTATTTGACATGTTTTTTAAGCCCCATATACAGCATTGATGGGGTCACCACTTGTTTATGCCTCTTGACACTCTCAAAACATTACAGAACAGGGGTGTCAAACTGCATCTGGCCCATGGGGTGCTTAGATTTAATCCACAGGCCTGCCCTGGAAACAGCAAAGGACCGACCCACGGCGTCTCTGCCAGTGAAAATGGAGCTCAGAAGGGTCACATGTGGCCCTCCCGGGCTCCATTTTTGGCCAGTACAGCTTCCTGCAGCCCTCTGCAAGTGAAAACTGAGCTCAAGGAGGCTGTGCATAGCTTTCCTAGGCTCCATTTTATCTGGATTACAGGAGGCCGTCACAGCCAAAAATAGAGCCTTGAGCGATGTCAAGCTGGCCATGCCCATCCTGGCCACAGCCCCCATGGCCCCCTGTAGTCAAACAAAACCCTGATGTGGCCCTCAATGAAATCAAGTTTGACACCCCTGTTCCAGAATGTTGGAAAGAAAGATTTCCTGTGGCAGAATTCATTCTGGTTTTCTTTTAGCAAGGCTAGTTCTTCTTTCTGTCCAGTTGCTGTTGTTGCTGCTATAATGTTGGAATACAATAACATTCACATCATAAACATGAAAGTATCCACAAATCTGCTGGAGATTTGTGTAGTTATAGAGAAGACTTCAGTGGGTAAGCAAATCCAATGTTGGGGGTGTATTTTGAAAACTAATATTTTGGCTTATCTGCAAATATGTATATTACTTATGTATATTACAATATTACTCCAATCAGCACAGGGGCGCCCCAAGGCTGTGTGCTATCTCCACTTCTCTTCTCCCTATATACCAATGACTGTATCTCAAACAATCCATCTGTTAAAATACTGAAGTTTGCTGATGACACAACAGTGATTGGTCTCATTTGAGACAACGATGAATCTGCATACAGACAGGAGGTTATACAACTTGCCTCGTGATGTAACCGGAACAATCTGGAACTGAACACACTCAAAACCGTAGAAATGGTGGTAGACTTTAGAAGAAACCCTCCCATACTGCCACCTCGTACAATACTAGACAGCACAGTATCAGCAGTAGAGACCTTCAAATTTCTAGGTTCTATCATATCACAAGACCTAAAATGGACACCTAACATCAAAAACATCATCAAAAAAGCACAGCAAAGAATGTTCTTTCTGTGCCAACTCAGAAAGCTCAGACTGCCCAAGGAGCTGCTGATCCAGTTCTACAGAGGAATTATTGAGTCTGTCATCTGCACCTCTATAACTGTCTGGTTTGGTTCTGCAACCCAACAGGACAGACACAGACTTCAGAGGATAATTAGGACTGCAGAAAAACAATTACTACCCACCTGCCTTCAATCGAGGATCTGTATACTGCACGAGTCAAAAAGAGGGCTGTGAAAATATTTACAGATGCCTCACATCCCAGACATAAACTGTTTAACTCCTTCCCTCAAAACGACACTATAGAGCACTGCACAGCAGAACAACTAGACACAAGAACAGTTTTTTCCCCGAAAGCCATCACTCTGCTGAACAAATAATTCCCTCAATACTGTTCAACTATTTACAAAGTCTGCACTACTATTACTGTTAATCTTCTCATCACTCCTTATTACCCATCCCCTCCCACTTGTGACTGTATGACTGTAACTTTGTTGCTTGTATCCTTACAATTTTTATTGACTGTTTCCTAGTATGATTTGATTGCTTATTGTATCCTATGACTATCATTAAGTGTTGTACGTTATTGTTAAGTTTGAGCAATGAGAGGCTGAACCAGAGCATGAGTGCAACAGTACTTTATTTTACAAATAAAGGGCTGACCGTGCTTGCCAAGCCTGGAACTGGCTCGCAGCAATCAGCAACCAGTTGGACCCCGCAGCCTGCTTTTATAGCTGGCTGCTGGGGAGAACCAACCAATGGGAATGGGGGAATATCGCCCACACAAAGTGAGTGGACCTGAGTGAGAACTCCTTGAGTCCTCAGGACATAACACCCCTTCCCCCCAGATGCGAACACGCATAGTCCTTGAGGTAGACGGGGGGTTTGTGTTGGCGCCCGGAGCGGCGCAACTCGGGAACATTGTCTGTCTGTTCGGTATCAGTCTGTGACGGTTGAGCTGGCATAGTGTCGCCAACACTCTCTCTGGACTGGGCATCCTCGGAAACCACTGGGTTGGTTACTGGGGTCGAGCTCTCGTGGGTTCGATCAGGTTGGTCAACTCTCTGGGCGCTGTTGTCCGAGTTTGGGCTGACCGGAACGACCGCTGGCGCAGACTGGTCGCTGGGTGCGGTGTGGCTGGGCGGCGGATGAGACGGTTCCCCTTCGACTGGAGACTCTGGATTCTTGTTTGCGAGGTTGCTGAGGCGCCTTCTGAGTTGGTCTATGTGTCTCCTCCAGACGCGACCATCCTCCAGCCTGACTCTATACGATCTCGGCCCGGTGACGGCGATGACCTCGCCCGGAATCCAAAGTGGGTCCCCAGCGAAATTCCTTGCGAATATCGGCTCCTGTAACATAAAATGTCTAACCCCCGAAGTGGAAGCGAGGGGAGAGTCAGGGCAGTATTGTGGGTGCAGTCTATCTAATACAGTCCTCAGGCGCCGGCCCATCAGAAGTTCCGCTGGGGACTTATTGGTGACTGCACAGGGGGTTGAGTGCTGGCTCATCAGGAACCGTGAGAGTTTGTGGTGCCAGTCATCTCTGCCAAACCTAGCGAGGGCCTCTTTGGTGGTCCTGATGGCCCTTTCAGCCAACCCATTACTCGCAGGGTGAAATGGGGCTGTGAAAATGTGGCGAATGCCTAGGTTGGCTGCAAAACGGCTGAATTCTACTGATGCGAACTGTGGGCCATTATCGGGTAGTCCATGTGTAACGAACAGGCGCATTAACACGTTGGTGATTGCTAGTGTGGTGGTCGTGGATAGCTGTGCCACGTCTATCCATTTGGAATAAGCGTCCACGACCACTAGGAACATCTTTCCATGCACGGGGCCGGCCAGATCGATATGGATTCTAGACCAAGGGGCGCTGGCGCTCTCCCATCTGGTAGGGGTGGCGATGGGGGGAGCAGGACGGGATTCCTGGCAAATGCTGCAGGAACTTACCCAATTGACAATGTCCTCGTCTAGACCCGGCCACCACACGTAGCTGCGTGCTAATGCCTTCATTCTCACAATGCCGGGGTGTCCCTCGTGCAACGCCTCCAGGACTCGGGTACGCAGCGAGGTCGGAATGACCACTCGAGTGCCCCACAGTAGACAACCCTGCAAACTGGACAGCTCCTGCATGCGAGTCTTAAAGGGTGCGAATTTGTTATCAACGTTGCCTCCCGGCCACCCCCTCCTCACCCAGTCGAGCACCTGGGCGAGCGTTTGGTCTGCCTTGGTTTTGGCGGCGATGTCAAGGGCGGCGATGGGCAGGTCCAACTGGGTGATTTCGAAAATGGCATTGACAGGAGCTGGGTCTTCAGCCGGAGCGGGTAAGGGGCAGCGACTGAGCGCGTCAGCGTGGGATAGAGTTTTGCCCGGGCGGTGGATAAGTTTGTATGAGTAGGCCGCTAGGAAAAGTGTCCACCTTGTCATCCTAGGGGAGAGGACTTGAGGTGTCTGTTTGTCGCCGGCCAGTAGGCCCAGGAGGGGCTTATGGTCGGTGACCAGTTCGAAGAAGTGGCCAAAAAGGAATTCGTGAAACTTTTTCACGGCTGCAACAGCTGCTAGGGCTTCCTTGTCTATTTGGCTGTAATTTCGCTCCGTGGCCGAGAGCGTCCTGGAGAAAAAGGCGATGGGGGCCTCGGCGCCATTGGCGAGTCGGTGACTAAGGACCGCCCCAATTCCAAAAGGGGATGCGTCTGCTGCCAGTACTAAAGGAAGGTTGGGGTCGAATTGGATGAGCACTGCCTCTGACGTAAGTAGTGATTTGACGGCGTTAAACGCCTGGTCTTCTTTGTGCCCCCAGTGCCACGGTGACTTTTTGTCTAGTAATCTGTGTAGGGGTTCGGCTACTGAGGCTTTATGGGGCAAGAAGGATGCATAAAAGTTTAGGAGCCCCAAGAAAGCTTGTAGCTCCGTTTTGGAGGTCGGTGTGGGAGCTTCGTGGATCGCCCTAACCTTGGACTCCAGGGGGTGAATGCCAGAGGCGTCAATTTTATAACCCAGAAAGTCCACCTGTCTAGTGGCAATGGCGCATTTTTCTTTTTTTAACTTGAGGCCATGCTGTCTGAACCTCTCTAACACTGCTCGCACTCTCTGGAAGAGTTGGGGTCTGTCCCTGGCCGAGACCAAGATGTCGTCGAAGTAGGGTACTACACCAGGGAGGCCCTGTAAAATCCGCTCCATGAGGGACTGAAAAATACCCGGGGCAACACTTACGCCAAATTGGAGACGCTTGCATCGGAAGGCACCCCTGTGAGTGACGATGGTCTGAAGTTCCGCTGTTTGGTTATCAACAGGGAACTGTTGATATGCTTGAGACATGTCCAATTTAGCAAAAATACTGCCCGGTTCGAATGTGTGCAATAAGTGCTGAATGACGGGCACAGGGTAGGCGCTAACTTGTAAATATTTATTGATTGTTGTCTTGTAGTCCGAGCAAATTCTCAGGCTACCATCTTTTTTGAGGGGTGTGACAATGGGCGTCTCCCACTTGGCGAAATCTGTTGGCTCAATGACCCCTTGTTTTAGTAGTTTATCCAATTCAGCGTCTAGTTTTGGTCGAATAGCAAATGGAACTCTACGTGGTTTTAATCTGATTGGGACTGCCTGGGGGTCAACGGTGAACGAGATGGGGTTTCCATTATAACACCCCAGCTCCTCGCTGAACACGTCTGCGTAGTCAGCGAATAAGGAGTCAGTGTCTGAGGTTGAGACAGCATGGACTCCTGTTAACCCTAGGCCGAGGTGGGGAAACCAATCGAGCCCCAATAAGGTGGGTAGATTGCCGTTAACTACCACTAGAGGTAGGTGGCCTTTAAAAGCTCTAAAACTGACAAAGAACTTGCCTCTGCCGATCACGGGAATGGCCTTCCCCTGGTAGTCCTTCAGACCGAACTGGCATCTCTGAAGCCGGGTAGTAGATAGGCTGGGGTGGAGTCTCTTGAGGGTGTTCCACGAGATTATTGAGAGCGCTGACCCTGTGTCAACCTCCATGTGGCACGGTTTACCTTCTAGGGAAACGGAGAGAGAAATTTTACTAACAGTGTGGCAAGTACGCCTGGCAAGGCGTTGCGTGCGACAGTTTAATACTTGCCTCTGTGGTCCCGAGTGCGAGGACGGAGGTCTGTGTGCAGCGCTTTGGGGGGCTTGGCAGACTCTCGCAATGTGCCCCCTCTTATGGCAGTTGTTGCAAACGGCTCCTTTAAACTTGCAGGTGGCCCTTTGATGCGATCCCCCACAGGCTAGGCACAGTGTGATGTGCCTGGGTGGACCGGTGTATTCTTGTTTGGCCCCTACCTGCGATCGTCTGTCATTGGCGAGGCGGTGGACGTCGTTTTCATCGTTGTGGGTTTCCTCCACTTCCACCTCTTCGGAATGGACTGGGAACGACGCCAACTTGGCACTTGGGCCCTGAATTTCGGTGGCTGAGTTCGTTGCTAGCTCGGCTGCTAGGGCCTCCTCGACCGCTTGCGCGAGGTTGAGGTCTTTTTTTGCTAGCAGGCGCCTCTGTAGGTTGAGATCCTTGACCCCACAAACTAATTGATCGAGGAGCATGTCCTCCAGGTATGTTCCAAACCCGCAGTGCAGGGCTGCTGTTCTGAGGGCGGCCATATATTGATTGATGGTCTCCTTACTTGATTGCTTCCTCATACGGAACGTGAACCTCCTGGCGATTTGTGAAGGCCTGGGAGCGTAGTGGTTAGTGAGGATCTCAAGCAACTCGGACCACGGAACGTTTTTCAATTCTCTCGGCGCTACGAGTGCTGCGGCGGTATCGTAAACGGTGGCTCCGCAGTAGATTAGGAAATAGGATTTTTTCCGATGCTCTCTCGCATCCGCCAGGCCGACCGCATCGATGTAATGATTGAAACGGTTCTTATACGATTCCCACTTCTCTTCGTCTGGTTTAAACGCTGGGAATACTGGGTTGGAACTCATGGTGCTGGAACGGCTGGGCTACCTGCGGAAAAATCTCTCTGGGACTACAAGCGCTCGTGAGTTACTAGTGATATCAGCTCTGGAGAGGTTTTTTGCTACCCTCTCTTTCTCTCTCTGGGTTACCACGTTGGCTGCTAGCCGTTGGAGGTGTCTTGATTCGCGCCAAAAAGTGGGCGTTAGTGATTCTCTACAGCGCTGTGCTGTGATTCCTACTGGCTCGAAATTCAAATGACACCCGTTTGAATTTCGCGCCAAATGCAGAGCGGCTGCGGCTCGCAGCGCTTCACTTTCCCCGTAGCGGGGCTAACAAGCGGCTACAGACGCTTCTAACTTTTTGTCTCAGACCGCTTTCTCTGGCTGCGGATCTGCGTTTGCTCTTTTTGATCGCTCGTTTTGTTAGCTGACCGCTCTCTCTGGCTGCGGATCAGCGTTTCCCTTATCGCCAGCCGATCGCTCTCTCTGGGCTGCGGATCGGTGGCTAGTGACTCAGCGGTTGCAAGGTGCATCTGGTAGCCATCCCATCCTCGTCGCCAGTGTTAAGTTTGAGCAATGAGAGGCTGAACCAGAGCATGAGTGCAACAGTACTTTATTTTACAAATAAAGGGCTGACCGTGCTTGCCAAGCCTGGAACTGGCTCGCAGCAATCAGCAACCAGTTGGACCCCGCAGCCTGCTTTTATAGCTGGCTGCTGGGGAGAACCAACCAATGGG
The DNA here is from genome assembly GCF_900518735.1 of Pseudonaja textilis. Next base: position 37,639,903 of record NW_020769312.1, read on the forward strand.
AATGGGGGAATATCGCCCACACAAAGTGAGTGGACCTGAGTGAGAACTCCTTGAGTCCTCAGGACATAACAGTTATGATTCTTGATTCTTAACGAATGTATCTTTTCTTTATGTATACTGAGAGTATTTACGCCAAGACAAATTCCTTGTGTGTCCAATCACACTTGGCCAATAAAGTATTCTATTCTATTCTATTCTATTCTATTCTATTCTATTCTATTCTATTCTATTCTATTCTAAAAAGAAACAAATAACATATATGATCAAATAGAATAAACATTTTCCCAAATTACTTATAGTTCCAGTGTAAAAAATCTACAGTCAATTCTTTTTGATGCATTTTTGAGGCATTCAATAAATTCTGAATAAAATGAATAAATTATGCAAGGAATCTCATTAAGGGACTTCAATGCATTAGGTCTAAATTACATTCGGGCAATGTTTATGCTGACATAGTAAATTTGTTTTTAAAGATATTAAAATATCAGAAATCTAATAAATAGTATATAATTTAAAACAAATGGAACAAAGATATAAAAGCTGAAATTTTAACAACTGAGCATTATATTTATTGAATCTTTAATTTACATTTTTTCCAATTCAATAAATATTACTACCATTTACTGACTACAAATAGTGAGGAGGAGAACATCCGTCAGTAAACTTCCACCAGTAAACTTCCTTTAACTATATTCTCTATGTATTTGTACCAAGGAGTTCTGTTTTTTCTTTTTTGCAGAAGCATAAGCAATACACACTTCATACTCAAGCTATATGTGGATTTCATACAACTTGTGGACTAATAGAATTTTGATTAAGTAAAAATACCCTGTTTGCCATTTAATGTAATCAGAAAAATGATCATACTATTTTAAGAAATACTTAGAACTACCACTAATTGAACATTTTCTAAATGAAATGTTAATGCAAGTGAAGAATGATCTGAGATCATGATAAGTTTCATTCTTGAATCAAAAAGACTATGAAGGGAAGAAGAAGAAGAAATTAAGAAATAACACAATCTAAAACATATTCTGGGAACATAGAAAATAGAAACATATTTTGTAGGATAGCGTAACCACAAAATATCCTTCAGGTTAGATTCTTACATATAAGTTTGCACCATCTTTCAATTTTGATTGCAAATACATTTGAGAAATAACATTTCTATCCAATTTAGAATCCATAACAAAAATTTAGATCTCCATTTAGATCTCTCTTATATTGGTTTGGCTTGTCCCCAAATGTTCCCCAATGCCTGAGAAACATCAAACCCACTTCCAGGCGCCACCATCTCAACCATAACAGATAACAGATAATCAGAATTGGAAGGGACCTTGTAGATCATCTAGTCCAACCCCCCACCCAAGCAGGAGACCCTACACCATTTCTGACAGATGGCAGTCCAATCTCTTCTTGAAAGTCTCAAGTGATGGCGCTCCCACAACTTCCGAGGGCAAGCTGTTCCATGTCCTGAGACTTCTCAGCTGATTCTGTCTAGTTCCCTCCATGTGTGGAAATTGTAGCATTCCTTAGAAGATGTCCTGCATTTTCTAGGACAAATTGATCAAGAAGCAGTTTTATCCAGATGGTATATTTGTTCTGTAGTCTTTGTAGCAGGCAAGGAAGTCACCATGAAGTTTTCACCTTGCTCTCATCATGTCTGTCATATAACCATCTGTCTGTTTTTCTAGTCATTTATTAAAGCCAATGGATGAGCTGGCATGTATACATTTGCCATTATAATTATTAGGCATGATATTAAAATAGAAAGACAAAACATATAGCATCAAAATTATACATTCCTAGAATTTCCACAATCCAGGTTGCAAATATGTCCTGAATGAATTCATGTAATGTCCAGCAAATGGTTGAGCACTAGCATTGGACTGCTTTAAATGAATCTCTCACAAGTATTCATTTGTAAATTTTGTGTGCTGCCAACCCATGGTCACAATATTAAGAATATCAATGTTAATGTTTTGTTGAGAAACTTGGAAATAATAATAAATGAATGGGATATGTAGTAGTTCTCTTTTTTAAGCCCATTGTGATCACATTAGGAACATATAAAAGCAGCAGGGGCACAGTGGCTAGAATACAGTATTGCAGGCTACTTCTGCTGGCTGCCAGCTGCCTGCAGTTTGGCAGCTTGGGTGTCACCAGGCTCAAGATTGACTCAGCCTTCCATTCTTCTGAGGTGGGAAAAATAAGGACTCAGATTGTTGAGGGCAATACTCTGTAAACTGCTTAGAGAGGGCTGGAAAGCACTGTGAAGCGGTATATAAATCTTAAGTGATATTGCTATTGTGAGACTGAACCTCTAGCAATTCATTATCAGTGTGCGTTTTTATGAATGTTACTTTTCATGCTAAGATTTTTGGTCAGATGGAGAAATAATTTGATATAATGTAATATCCAATTTCAGGTAGTCAGCCACTTAGCACTGAATGCTTAAAATTCCAAAGATATTAAAAATAAGTATTCATTAATTAAAAGAAACAATGGGGTTTTCATAAGAGCTTTGAAGACAAATCCTAAAACTAGATAAAGAGAATGCAGTTAAACAGTCAAAATTATTACATCTGATAATTTTGGATGGAAGGAAATGATCCAAAGCTACATATTTTTGTGTTGCAAAAGTGTGTGTCCTCTATCCTACCTCCTTCTCTCCCTCAGTCTTGCTCCTATCCTATCCCTTTCTCTCCTTCAGATTTCGTTTGTTTGTTTTAAATAATTGCCCTTGAGAAGCAATAACAGCAACTGAACATTTCCAATAACATTGATCAGTCCTGGAATTAGCATTTCACCTTACAGTGCACAGCAGCTTCAACTCAGGGTGGTTGTGGGCTTCCTCGCATGATTTGTCTGGTTCAGGTGTTTCCACGACATTAGGTCAAGATTTTGACACGGCCATTCTAAAACCTTAACTTTCTTCTGCTCTAACCATTATTTGATCATATGACTTGTCTTTCAGGTTATTGACTTATGATGCACTTTCTCTTGAGCAGACAGCAGACAGTTCATAGACAGCTATCCTGACTATGAAATTGATTTATTTCGCCATCTGACTGAACTGCTGGTATGCTTCAGTACCCATAGTTCCATCAGTGATACTACACTGTCCTGTCCCAGAGGCAGCAAAGCAGACTCAAGCTATAATACCGGCACCATTATGTTTTACATGTAGCGCTACTCCCCAAAAGGGCTGCTGGAGTCCGGGTTAACCTGGCCCTCTTGGTTTGGCCACCAGTCCACACTGGTCCCTCACTCAGGCACCTCTAGTGGCCTGGGTCATGTAGTGTGGTGGTCACTTTTCACTCAGCAGGCAGGTCACATGGTGGGGTGATGGTCAGTCTTTTCCCAGCAGGGGGAAGTGTCACGTGATGAGATGGTATTCATGTGGCTTACCGGCCCTTTTTCCTCTTTCTCTCTCTCTTGAATTGCCTGTTGGGCTCTCCTTCCACCACCTCTGCTCCTTTGTGGATTCCTCTGCTTTTCTCACAGAAGCCTCTCTTATCCTATCTCCTTTTCTCCCACAGAAACCTCCTCTATCCTACCTCCTTCTCTCCCTCAGTCTTGCTCCTATCCTATCCCTTTCTCTCCTTCAGACTTGCCCCACAGAAACTATCCTCCCTATTGCCTTCATTCCCTCCCCCTTTCCCCAGGCCTCTTGCTCCATTTCCCCCTTAAGCTTCCTTTCCTATCCATTCAGGCCTCCTTTTCCCCAGGCATCCCTTCCTACCCTTCCCTTCTGGCTCCCCCTCCCCCAAGACAAAACAATAAATCTTCCTCCTCTGGCATTCTCTCTGTCTCCTTCCTGCCTGCCAAAATCTCCTCCTTTTATTCCCCACGCCCCACCCCACTACATACATATTGGGACAAGCTTCTTATGTTAAAATGCAGTATTTGTTTTTCATCAAACATAGCATTTTTTTATTCAAGCCAGAAGTTCTATTTTAATCTCATCCGTCCACAGAACATCCCTCCAATAGCCTTCTGGCTTATCTATGTGAAAACTTTAAGTGGGCAGCAGTGTTCTTTTTGGAGAGTGTGGTGTTTTTTCCCTTGCAGCCTGTTATGTACTTCATCATTGCTCAATGTTCTCCTGATGTTGGCCTCACAAACACCGACATTTGCCAATTCAAGAAAGGCCCCTACTGCCTTTGATGTTACCCTAGGCTTCTTTGAGATTTCCCAAAGTATTACACAGCTTAATCTTGATTGGTTGACCACTCCTGGGAATGTAACAATGGTATTGAATTGCCTCCATTTGTACATGATTTTCTAACAGTAGATTGGTGGAATCTTTGGAAATAATTCTGTAACATTTTCCCAGCCTGGTTAGCATCAGCAACTAAAACACATTTGGAAGGTTTTTTGGGAAGTTGTTCTAAGAAATCTACTTTTTTTGAGCCATAACACATTTCTCCATACTGTGTTGTAAAGATCATATTGTGATAGTGCTTTTTTTTTTTACATAAGACAGGAATTCTCACATTAATGATTATTGTTTGGAGCACCTGACTGATTTCTCCTTGAAATGAATCAAGAGGTTACATTCCTTTGACATTCACAAATATATCACTCTGGATCATTTTCTTCACTAAATTAATGAACAAATATAATGTCTTTCGATTGTGTTTAATTGGGTCCTTTTTATCCAGTTTGGAAAACCAATTGTATTTATATAAAAATATGGAATATTCAAAAATGTTTCGCAAACTTTTAAGAACCATTCTATTTACGATGTGATCATTGTAAACCATGGTAATTAAGAATTCTCCTAATCACAACGGCTGGTGAAATGTATGATGGTTAAAGGAAATTAAAATCAATGGATAATGGATATATTATCAAGAAAATGTCAGTTATCACTGAATTATGTTTTGCCCAAATATATCTAAATTGGCAATGACTTATATTTATTTAATAATATGATTTTAGACCAGATTTGCGTGGAGTATGAGCCAAGGGCCATCTGTTCAACTCTGAGGGACAAGCAAATCAAAATGGTCTATTGATCTCCACCCTTATGCCTCCAGTTGATTAATGAGAGTTGGCAGTGCTTTGAAAATGGCAAAACATTAACAGTATTTGTACTTAGATCTGCTCTGATGTTCTGTAATTATTATTGTCTCCAGGGAGAACTCCTATTTCTGGCACTGGCTTCTAATAATTCACCATTTTATTTCTTTTCTATACACTGGGGAGCCATTTGGGGGACAATACTTTACATATTCACTCTGTTATGGACAGAGTATTCAGATGGGGCCAACATAATCTCTAGTTCCTGTCTCCTTTGTAAGGTTTATTTTTTCCCCTGGCAACTTTCTTTAACTGCACCTGACTGAAATAATGCTGTGTATATTTTTGAATGAATAAAATATAATTATGGGTTGATCAGTGTTGTATTGCTATGTTCAGATTATCCTGCTTGATGCAGAAGAGTTAGCAAATACAATATAGCTATTTGCCTTTTTTATTTCCATGAGTATGCTTAACAGAGTGTCGTATTTATTCTTCCAGATCATCCTCCTAATTCTTTTCCTTCATTCAGTAGTATTTCTACGTTTGTTTGGTTTTTTTGGCATTTGTAAGGTGACTGTGTTCATGATCATAATGCATGTTAACTATGCAGGCAGGGAAAGAGCAAACTAGCAGTATTCATTTCATTACATTTTTACCGTGGGATTATTTCCTCTACCAAGTAATCAGTAAAGGTTGAAGAAAGAAGTTATGATTTGTGCAAAGCTATGATTCAGTCGAACTAATGTCTGGTCAGAAGCAGATCAGCAGAGGTGATCCCTGATGTTGTTATAACTAGGACTGGTCACTTTTCTTCCTGCTCTACACTCTAAGACTCGGACAAAAGCCAAGATTTTGAGAAGTCAGTGCCTTGTTTTGAATGAATCTTCCTATCCAACTCCACACAATATCATTCTCCAGTTGAACTGTAAAATTATTATGTGCAAATGTACTCAAACACTACAAACTAATTCAGAAGCCTTATTGGAGCAGCAAAAGTTAGCCTCTAGCACTAAGGTCTAATTCAGAATTTCTGTTCTTACCATGCTATCATACCGGAGATTCTCTTCTATTAGCTTTCAGAGATACACCTTCCGTTTCCGGTTCTCCATCCTGACCCTATTTATCTGCATTAGTTATGCAAGATACTAATGGCTTATAGAAATGAAGTCAATGATACATTGCAGCTATTTTAACAGCAGGTTAAGATTATCAATATTAATTGCACTGCCTCAGTTTTTCTAATGTTTTTCTACTCTGTCATTGCATTCCATACAGGGAAAAAACTGTTAGAAATGTTTTGTGGTATTAGAATTTTGGGAAATGTTCTGTCTTGGAATATTCTGAATATAATCTGAGTAGTTTCAACCTTTACAAGTAATTCCAAAGTCTTTTGGAGTCAGATCATTTCTGAAATACTCATGAAGAGTTATTTCAAGATTCTGCATTCTCTCCTGGGAATTTTTCCTACCAGGAGTAAAACATAACTCTCAATTTTTTCTTCTAATTCAACCAGTCTTCAACTTCTATCTACTGCATATTTTCTGCATTAAATAAATGTCAGTCACAAAGAACAAGCAACTAGCTATCAGGCTGCTACATTTGACATTTTAATTTGTCCTGCAATGCCTCTTAGTTATGCTTCTTCAGAAAGTTCAAAGGCTTAAGAGGAATTATGTGTAGTTATATTTTATTTCTAAACCAAGGGATAAGTTAGAGATGCATGGAGTAATTTGCTGGCTTTGTTTTGGGGGGTAAATTATGGAAAATCAATGAGCAGTTTAAAGTTTTTTTTTTTTAAATAATCTCCTGTGGACTGGGCTTTATTCCTTAATTATTGTCTTAAATTCATGCTGGAATTAATTGAAAGTTAGAATTGAAAATCACTCTGTCTTCAAATTGTGCAGGCATTTAGTTAAGAATGCTAATTCAGAATGAACCACTTAAGACAGAGGACCTATTTTCTAGATTTCTGGAATGGGTTTATTTGTTTTATTATACATTCATTATATATAATATTTATAATCAATCACAATAGAATTGGAAGGGATCTTGGATGTCTTCTAGTCCAATCTCCTGCTTAGGCAGGAGACCCTATACAGGTGGCTGTCCAGTCTTTCCTTAAAAACCTCCAATGATGAAGAACACCCAACTTCTTGAAAGCAAGCTACTCCACTAGTTAATTGTCCTCACTGTTTGGAAGTTTCCCCTTAATTACAGGTTGCTTCTCTCCTTGATCCAGTTTCCATCCATTTTTTATTGTCCTTGTATAAGAATATATCTGTTATTTATGTATTTATTTATTTAATTTATATTGTTGCCTATTTGCCCATGGCGACTCGAGGCAGCTTACACAATGTAAAACAATATTTAAAACAAAAAAATTAAAAATATAAAACAATAAAAACTAACAAAAAGAATCAAATAAATTAGTAAAGTACAATAGAACAAAATTTGGGGAAAAAAAAACCCAACTCCCACCCCCCACCCCAACGACAGCAGATCACACTAGCCATCCCTCTCTGGGTTGCTCAAAACCAGGTCTTCAGTGCATTTCGGAAGAGTGCTAGAGTGGGGGCCATTCTAATCTCTGGGGAAAGGATATTCCAGAGGGGGGAACCACCATGGAGAAGGCCCTTCTTCTGGGTCCCACTAGGTGTATCTCCCTCAGGGGTGGGACCAACAACATTCCCTGCCTCCTAATACTGAATAAATCTAGTGCTCTATGCAAATTCCATAGTACACAATAATAAACAAATGAATAAAAATAAAAATTAGTATAACTAATTATAGTGTTCTGTGTTGTCTCATTATTCAAACCATATTCTATTGTATTTTCCTCTAGTTGGCACAAAGAGCATTTTCTCTTAATCAGGTTATATTGAAATAATATCACCCAAAACACTAAAAGTTGTGCAAAAATCAAATGTCCTTTTAAACAAAGGGCAGATTTTTTACGTCATTGGAACATGAGGGGATTGTCAAATGATATGAACATTAAAATCAGTTTCAAAATAATGACAAAATATGACTTATATAATGTGAATTATTGATCAACTGTAAATTATAATTATAAAATCATGCAGAATAGAAAAACTAATAATTGATTATCCATAATTTTTCTGTAAAAATGTTATCAGGATTTTCAGAGATGAAAGTCAACAACATTCTTTGATTTTCCAGATAGTGATAAATTTTTATTTGTTATTATCAGAATATATTGGAATCTTTTAAGATAATTGATGCATGTATTTTTCAAGAAGTATTTTTCATAGAATAATAATATTAATTTAGTACATCTTTCTATTTTGACTGGTTTGAGTTGTTCTAATTACAATTCAAGACCTAAATCTTTTTTATCTTCCCTTGAATATCAATAAGTACCAACATATGAAAATAACTTTTTTCTTGTGTGACAACATGCGCCAAAATTTTTAAGAATAGTAATTCCTTAAGAATAAATGATACTATCTTATTTCACACAAATAGGCTAAGCAATTATTTTGTTAGGAATTGATAAGTTTGCTATGGATAGTTCAACATAAATAAAATTTATGGTTACAAACATTTGTTAGCACCTTTTAATGTAAACTTGCCAAATTTGATAAGAATAGGTTCAAGGTACAAGAATAGCGTTTTAACCAGCTCAGAAGTTCAGAAAAGGGCATTTTTAATTTTGGCATGTTTCTCATGGGCAGTTTTGGTAAAAATGGCAAGTAAGGTAGAAGAGGATCCAGGAAAAAAAATCACATAATCCATGCAATATTTTTAATTTCTGTCTTGCAGAAGTGTGGGAGCAGATGGGGAAAAATAAAATCAGTATTTTTACCAATTTATGTGACAGTGGCATATATTATAAAAAGTAAATGAGGTTAGAAGGATTATTGAAGGGATAGATAACAAGTTGTAGTCAACATACCTCAAGGATTTGTTGTTGTTTCCTTGTTTGTTTCGCATTCTGCTGTTTTGGTTTTAAGAAATTGCAATTGGGTAGTGATGAGTGATGGATGTAAAGCTAGAAAAGGCAAGAATCAATCTTTTACCCAATTAGCACTCTATATTATCATAATTGATATCCATCAGTAACATTTATTTGACAATGAGCAGAATTTTAAAAAAAACAAAAAACAAATAAAAACTGAGTGAAGTAAATAAATCAGAAACAGCTAGCAAAATAAATCACAGAATATAACATTCACTGCTCTTACTATATTACTACAATGATAATTAGTTGATAAGTTTGTTGCACACCACATTCTCATTCATGAGATAGGCAGCTATATTAAATTTGATGAATAAATAAAAAAAGCAAACAACCCCAGGGTTAACAGGTCTGTGACTTATTCCATTAACATTTTCTCCGTAGAAAGGACTCCTAAAACTGGTAAAACCATTCATTGTAATTACAAATTAGGCCTATTACAAACGCCAAAATTAGGCAGCATGGTAGCTCAATAATTAAGATGCTGGACTTGTCAGCTGGAAAGCAGGTAGCCCAGGTTCAAGACCTGAGTGTCACATGACAGTGGGAGCTCCTGTTCCTACCTCAGCTCCTGCCAACTTAGCAGTTCAAAAGCATGTAGATAAATTAGGTATCACTTCAGTAGGAAGGTAACAGCAATCTGTGACATCATGCTGGCCACCAAAATGTCTTTAGACAACACTGGCTTAAAGACTTTGAAACCGAAATGAACACTACCTCCTATATCAGCAACGACTAATGGAGTGAAATCTGCAGGGATTCCTGTTACAAATCCACAGTCCATATCCTCTTACCTGTTACAAATCCACAGTCCATATCCACCTACCTCCTACCTCCAATCTACTTGCTATTGATACTCAGTTCTTCCTTTCTATTTCAGACTTTTTCCTTCTATCCAGCCCTACATGACCAAATACTTGTGATATCAATAGTTTGCTGTGTTTTCAGTATGTTGAATTTAACTCTCCTGTTGCTTTGGGAGATAACTTTTGCTGGTTCTTCACCTCCATTCTCTTCATTGCCTTTCCCCCAGTTCATTCAGGTGCCAAACATTATCACTTTCTCTTTGCAACACTGCAAAATTAGATGGCATCCATCTAAGTCCTAGGAGCATTTGAATGAATTAAACCAATGGCTTCAACTCATAAGGCGTTTGTTTGCTTTCATTTTTATCACTCAAAGTGACAAATGTATCAATACTCCTTCTTCCTCCCACTTTCCCCACAACAACTAACCTCGTGAGGTGGGATGGGCTGAGAGACAACGATTGGCCCAAAGTCATCCAACTGGATGACCTGTCAGCCTAAGGCAGGATTAGAACTGACAGTCTCCTGGTTTTTATTTAGCCTGTGGCCTTTAACATTTGATCAAACTGCTTTATGTTTACACTTGTTATAGTTTTTTTTAATTTTTTTATGTTTACACTTTTGAAGTCTGATCTTGATAGGCTTTGAAATAAAATCTACATGTATGTGTATCTGCATATTATGCACCTCATTGTTTTCCTGTCCATGGATAGTACTTGTTCAATGCTTACAATTCATGCTATAGAAAGGAAAAGCTGAATATAATATTCACTTCAAAGAGTAGAGAAGAGATGGTGCAAGACAACATTGGCCAGCTGTAGTGACAGATGAAATTAGGGAACACAACACACATGCTACATCACATTCTCTGTAAGTCAATGGGCAAAAATAGATCTGAATTAATCTTCATCAACTTGATTTTGTCCAGAATGATAAACCGTGATACTCATCATATCTGACTTGCATGGTACATAAACTTGTTGCTTTGGGTTAGTAGAAACTGTTAACTGATACTTCTCTAGGGTGTTATGTTAGGGAAGATAGATGTGAGCAATTAACAAATTGTGTCTGGATTCTTGCTTCTTTTTGACACACATTCTGTCTATCTGAGGGCAACCATGCAAATACAAAATGGGGTCGTTCAAAATGTGAATGGTATCCCTCTGAAAGTTCTTCATAATTCCTGCTTAGGCAAGTGTCTTTAATTGGAAGATTGGCTCTTTCCATTCCTGACATTCTTTTAAAAATGTATTAATTAAAAATAGTATCTTGAAAAGACGGAATTCCTTCCCTCCCTTCCTCCTTCCTTCCTTCCTGAGCTAATTTAATTAAATTAAGAGTTTAATTAAACAGCAGTCCATGCATACATTCTGGAATTTGGAATGTGCTTACAAGAAAAAAGATCCATCAATTCATTCACAATAGTGGTGGTATTCAAATAAAGTTGCCACCGGTTCAGCGGGCGTGGCTTGGTGGCCGCGCTTTCCGCGCATGCACACACTTTGCGTGCACACGCGCGCCAAACACATACTTTGCACAGGCGCAGAGGTGTTCTAACTTGCCTCCTGCAAGTCTGCACTATGGTGGTTGCTGCAGCAGCTACCGCACGGCGCTATTCTGCGCCACGCAAAGCAGCCATAAGAGTGAGTATGGGAGCCCAGGTGGGCAGGTGGGCAAAACACAGAGCAGTGAAGAGAACCGGTTCAGTCTCCATTGCTCATCGCTGCTACCGGCTCTCCAGAACCGGGCAGAACCGGTTGAATACCACCACTGATTCACAACTGCCAAGTGATATTGAGCAGCATCTATCATCAAATTTGTTTAAATTTTTTTTTTACAAAGACCACATTTTGTTTTCACTAACATTTTTTTTCTTTCTTACACTTCATCACTGCTGCTAAGGGAAACAATAAACCTCCACTCTTCAGTGTTACTGGAGTCTTAATTAACATTTTCAAGAACCATTGAAATCAGCTATATGGCTTCCCTAGTTAAAGTCTGAACTTGCCATTTTCTGACGCTTTAAATTAACATTTCATTTCAACAGATGGCAGATCAGCTAGTTGCTCATTCACCTCTGTCTCAACAGCTAAGTGGGGGGAAGCTTTCAATATACCCCCAACCTCCAAATAATTATGTGCCTTTTCTGCTTCTTCCTTCCATTTGGACAAAAACCTACCCTTACTTTGCCTTTTCCAATGGAGAGTGCTGGAGTGGCATATTGGGCTGAGGAAAATTTAGCAATCCTATATACAACTGTAGGCATCCTGCAAGCAATGCAAAATTACGAAGAGCTCTGCTTTGAGGAGATGGCCTATTTTTTCATAAAAGTTGCATCCTTGACTTTTGAGCATAATTAAAATGCAAGCTGGCAGTGTCAGTCATCTGTCCCAAATTTGCCAGCATTAAGGGGCAAATGCTCCTTTATTGCACAATGGGTACTATTTAAAAATATTTATCTCACCCCAAAGATTGGCAACCAGTTAAGTCTCTGCAGAGTCGGGCTGTCTTTAATGGCTTCTGCTCTTTAAAAAGTTTGAAGCCAACTAAAGGGAAAGAGAGAACACAAGGACCCTGAGCATTTTGCAACAAGCATTTGGGACACTACTTCTTCCATGAAGTCCTTAGTGCCGTATTTTAAATCTGAATGGCCTAATTTTAGACCTTGCCATAGTTATAGACAGAAGAATATTTCATATCTGTACTCACCTATTGTCAGCCTCTCCCCAAGAACCAAGAAAGATATGCAGAGTTATTTCTGAGTCCACATAGTCCTTAATTTTCAACCATTCATTTAGTGACTGAAATTACAACAGCACTAAAAGAAATGGTGACACAGAACCATTTTTCACACTTATGAAGCACCCTCATAGTCACATGATCAAAATTCAGATGCTTGGCAACTGGTTCATATTTATGACTGTTGCTGTGTCCCAGGGTCATGTGATCACCTTTTATGGACCTTCTGACAAGCAAAGTCAATGGGGAAGCCAGATTCACTTAACAACCAGGTTACTAACTTAACAGCTGAAGTGATTCATTTAAAAACAGTGGCAAGAAAGGTTGTAAAATGGGACAAACCAGCTCTGAAGAACCAGTAGCAGAAATTTTGAGTAGTTCGGAGAACCAGCAAATACCACCTCTGAGTGGAGATTTTACAGTATCCTTCCCCTGCCACGCCCACCAAGCCACGCCCACAGAACCGGTAGTAAAAAAAATTGAATCCCACCACTGTTCCAGAAGCATCCCAGTTCTTTCAATGTCATTATCTGAATCTCAATAACAGAAAATATCTTACAGCTTTCATACATTGTTCCAGGGCACAGTCTTAATAAAGAAGTATAGATCAGCACATCTAAAGCAGGAATAGCCATTAACACTTTTAAAGCCAAGATTTAGGAAATTTTATAATTTAGTTATTATTTCTTTATAATGTTGGGGGAATTAGACATTGCGTTAGATGAGGTTTCAGCTTTGTACCTTTGAAAGCGCTCATAAGAAATTGCTATATCTGTTACAACTTTATGTGGTCCACTAGAGTTTGGGACTTCATCTTTTTTTAAATGTAACTTTATTTATTTCTGCCTCAAATTGATATCCACCACTATTAACCAGGCTCTCAGCTCTTTAGCATACATAAGAACGTAAACAACATTGCCAGTCATACTCTGAACTATCCATGATAAAAATAAGAACTCATGCAAGCACTAGAATAAAAATAAAAATAATCACACAGCCGGGAGCACCCTATCACTTTCTATAAGTCCACTGCAGAAAATTCTATTTTAATAGTGTTTGGAAGACTAATAGTGTGGGTCAGGGGTGGGATTCAATTTTTTTAACAACTGGTTCTGTGGGTGTGGCTTAGTTGGTGAATGTGGCTTGGTAATCATGTGACTGGCTGGGTGTGGCCAACTCAATATCACTCACATCGAATCACGCATCTCCTCACCTGGCCTCTCATGACTGGGGGATGCTGCAACAGTCGTAAGTGTGAAAAATGGTCATAAGTCACTTTTTTCAGTGCCATTGTAACTTTGAATGGTCATTCCACACAAGCAAAGTACCAGCAAAGGAGGGAAAGAAAACTCCAGAGAAGTTCCTGAGACAGGAAGTCTAGTCCTGCCAAGAATGTAATAAGGGTTAACAGAGAGGCAGTTTCTGTAAGCAACTCCAGAATGTTTCCTTCCTGCCTTCCTTACAGGATTAGGCCCATAATTTCTTCTAACAACTGGTTCTCTGAACTGCTTAGAATGTTAACAACCGGTTCTAGCAAATAGGTGCGAACTGGTAGAATCCCACCCCTGGTGTGGGTCCAAGTGTGATTTCCAGGAAATGCTGTGGCACAGGCATAGTGACTGAAAAAATGGTGCCTTTCAGTCTTACCCCCACATAAATATGGCAGAGAAATATGTGCTTGCAGCAATAAAGGCGGATCGGTAACTGGACTGTTGAATTGTGGACTAGCTGAATCTTCCAAGTGGCTTTAAGGGACAGTCCAATAAAGAATACATTGCAATAATCCAATGAAATCAAGACAAGGAAATAAGTCACTGTTGTATAACATTCACATTCCATGTAGGGCTAACCCCCAACTCCTCTACTTTTCCACAAAGCACTAACAAGTCCAGGTGGGCCCCCAAATCAGAGGCCTGCTTTTTAATGCCATTCCATCAAAAGACAACACTGCAGTTGTTTGAGAATCTTGAAGCAAGTCCATCTCACTGGGATTCAACCTCACCCTTTTTGTCCCATCTGGATCCTATCCACCCACAGATAATGGATCATGACATTGCTGGTATGATCTCATGCAATCCAGGGTATGTTTATATGTATGTGTTTATTTAATCAATTTACATAGCCATCCACAACATATGACCCAGGGCAAGTAACACAATTAAAGCAAGCTGTCATAAAATACAATCACGTAGAAAAGTGACTCTGGGCAATGAATAGAATTTAAAACTAAAACAATGATGTAATAAAATGCAACATATAACCAGAAAAAAAGAGAAAGAAATGGCAGTTGGAAATAAACACCTCCCAAAAATAACAAAACATCTGAGCTTCACTAACTTCCCGATCCCTATGCCTGGGCAAACAGCCAAGTTTTCAGTTCTCATTCAGTGAAACCTTGATGAGCACTAACCAGAATGACACACAAAGTGTACAAACTCCAACTGGTGTTAAGGTATCATCCAGCTATGGATTTTAATGCTGCAGAACTACTACTGTAGACCCTGGTGCATGTGATCCTTAGGAAGTATGGGACAGACAGCAGCAAACACCTGTCTAAATTGTGCATGTGCACAGGGGTGGGATTCTACCAGTTCGCACCTATTCGCTAGAACCGGTTGTTAACATTCTAAGCAGTTCAGAGAACCGGTTGTTAGAAGAAATTACTGGCCTAATCCTGTAAGGAAGGCAGGAAGGAAACATTCTGGTGTTGCTTACAGAAACTGCCTCTCCGTTAACCCTTATTACATGCTTGGCAGGACTAGACTTCCTGTCTCAGGAACATCTCAGGAATTTTTTCCCCCGCCTTTGCTGGTACTTTGCTTGTGTGGAGTGACCATTCAAAGTTACAATGGCACTGAAAAAAGTGACTTATGACCATTTTTCACACTTACAACTGTTGCAGCATCCCCACAGTCACGAGAGGCCAGGCGAGGAGATGCGTGCCTTGATGTGAGTGATATTGAGTTGGCCACGCCCAGCCAATAACATGACCATCAAGCCATGCCCAGCCAGTAACATGACCACCAAGCCATGCCCACCACCTAAGCCATGCCCACAGAACCGGTTGTTAAAAATTTGAATCCCACCCCTGCATGTGCACTCTGAATGCTGGTTGCTGCAGTCCAAGTGTCTCTCAGAAAAACGGATAAGGACTGGTAAAAGCCATATTAGATGTGAAGAAGTACCTTTAATTGTTCTGTCTAAGAAAATGGTAAGCAAGCTGGTACTGTACTTTCTGGAAGTTTAGAATTTCGACTTCCATCAGCCCAGATAAGTAGGGCCAATGATAAGAAACTGTGGAAGTTAAACATTCAAAATAACTCAAGGACTGAAAAATTGCTAGTTCTATTATAATAATGCTAAGTTACAGATCTCTTCAGATCACAAGACTTTTAAAATGCAGAACTGGATGGAAGACTAGAGTTGCCCGAGTTGCTTAATTTTCTAAGAATTTGCTGTCTTCCAATCATGAGAGGGCACAAATTTCCATTAGAAATCCTGTTCAGAAATTTTCATTCTCCTACTTTCATCAACCATTGCCAACGGACTTCCAATAATAAAGATTTAATTCTGCAGGTAGTGTCATATTCTGCATATCTATGGTGTCTTCTCCTTCTTTAATCTCGAGAAGATTTTATTTTGTATATTGTCTCCTTTTGAAGTAAGATTATAAGTGGTAGTGGTGGTAGAGATATTTAGTTTGTTTTATTTAAAAGTCTGGATCTGCTTTTCTCAACCAAAATAATTCTCAACCAATGCAGGGATTTTGCTTTCCTGAAATAGCAACATAGTATTCATGGCAGCTAGAGAATACTGAAGTCTGCACACCTGGGAGAAGTCCAGTTTGGAGAAGTTTACACTAAAGGAAGGAAGGAAGGCAATAACAAATTTCAATTTTTACCTGAATTTTACCTGAAGCACTTTTTATGAAAAAGGTGTTCTGGAAAATCCTCCAGATGTGTGTGTGTGTATGTACACACACACACACACATATTCGGTATCAGTATTCACTCATATTAACATAGTTTCTAATTATATAAGTTTCTATTCTAAATATTTTATAGTTATTTCTACATTTAACTTGTAATAGTATTTTCCCATTTGACTATATCTCCTACATACTCTTCATGTAACAACTTTATGTCTGTTTTCTAACCAATTATACCATATATTCCAGATCTTATAGTATTCTGTTTCTTCTTTATCTTTTAATTCCATAGTTAACCTTTTTTATTATCATTACATCAGAAGGAATGTTGTCTTGTTTCCAATTTTGACCAAAAGCAATTCTGGCCAAGGATAACCAAATCTTGATCCCAGATAATTTATCCACAGAAGATCTTTAGAAATTTAACTTTCCAGTTTGCTATTATTCAGATGACTGATACTGAATGACTAGATGAGATAGATGATTGACTGAGACAGATAGACATGATAGACAGGCAGACAAATGACAGATGAAGCCGCCCTGAGTTATTTGAGGTAAGGTGGGCGGCCTATACATTTTATAAATAAATAAGAGCAATTGCACTTGGTCTTATATGCTGCTTCACGGTGCTTTATAGACCTCTCTAGGCAGAGAGTCAGCATGTTGCTCCCAACAATCTGGATCATCATTTGATGATGGAAGGGTGTGTCAAGCCTGAATCCTATCAGGATGGAATTCCTGGCAATGAGCAGAATTAATCTGCAATACTGCATTTTAACCACTATGCCACCATGGAAAACTAAAGAAGAAAGAAGGGAAGAGGAGGAGGAAAGATGACAGAGAGACAGAGAGACAGACAGAAAGATAGATAGTGGTTTTTTTCCTGAACATTTTCTTGCTTGTTTCAAAACTATTTTACATACTGTCATCTTCAAAAATGTGTTTATGTTAGCCTTGGGTGTCTGACTGAAATGTGGGGAATGATTCCAAATAAAATAAAATTGCCTTGCATAATACTTAATTCAACTCAAAGTAAAACTCTGGTAATTTAAAATGCAATATACATGGAAAATCAACATCATTTAGGCAGACTACTGTCGGTCTCTCAATGCCTAATATTTTGCTTCTATTGCTTTGAGGAAGCATAAATAATTAGAAATTACAAATTGCATATTGAGTTGTGTCCTGAGGTCATTTTTCCAGTGCTGTTATTTTCCTTTTTTCATTCATCAACAAGGGGAAATATATTCATATTTAAGAGCAATACTAAATATCCTTTTCTCCTAAGGTCTTTTTTCCTGGGCTGTTTATTTCTTTTCTTCATTTGTCAACAAGGGGAAATATTTTCATATTTAAGAGCGGTGCTAAATATCCTTTTCTCCCGTTTGTTCATACACTGACTTAGGAGAACCATAATCATTCACACATGATCTAGATAAAATGCCCCCTCACCTTCACTGTATTGCACCCATGACAAATGGAGTCCAACCTCTCCCTATTTTTTTTAAACAGACTGGGATTTAGTGTGGGGAAGCAATATTTTGAAACTTTGAGGTGTGAAGTCACTCACCAAACAGCTATCATAAGAGCCATACCAGAGGTTTTCTGGCCAGGTTTTGACCAGTTCTGGAGAACCAGTAGCAGAAATTTTCAGTAGTTCGGAGAACCAGCAAATACCATCTCTGACTGGAGATTTTACAGTCTCCTTCCCCTGCCACGCCCACCAAGCCACACCCACAGAACCGGTAGTAAAAAAATGTGAATACCACCACTGAGCCATACCTATTCACAAACTCACAGTTGACTTCCTTCATAAAGTATTTACCATAACTTCTATTTACCAAATAAGTAAACAAGAGCCCCAGGATATTCAGCCAGCCCCATCTCACAGGATTGTTGACTTGGGGAAAATAGGAGGAGGAAGGTGTGTTGGATAGATTCGGTGCCTTGTGCTATTTGTAACAATAATAAAGGCAGGATACAAACAAGCAAACAATTTACCACTTCTCTTTGCCTCATGTGAGATAACTTCCAAAGCATGCAATTTTGGGGGATGGGGAGGAGTAATCACACATTTTTGCTTGCAATTTCCATCATTATTAAATACAATTTAGAATGAATGACCAAGTCTTGAGTTTGTAGCACCAAGATTGGGGGAGGCATTAGTTTGGTGTGCAGAGCCTCAGTTATTCACTCTACATTGTATTTAACTTTCATATGTAGCATACCCAATTCATGCCTCCTGGACCTGTGTTAAAAACAGTGCTTTAGTCTGAAAATCTTGTGGTGTCATTTAGGAAGCTATTAAAAGAACTAGTTGTTCTCCCAGGCCTTCAGGACTGGCTTCTTATGGAGCCCTCTTTTTTTCATTTTCATATGTTTTGTTTTGATCTCTTCTGGACTGTTGTAACTTTTATACGTTTTCAAATAAGATATTTTGATTCTTAGTTGAAAGCTGCCCAGAGTCATAAGAGGGGTGTAATAGGTTGTAAATTAAAGAAAAATCCTAAATAAATAAAATGTACTTAAAAGGTAAGGTATTCCATGAACTGGCACTGTGCTTAGCTCTATTTTGTAAGCTTAGCCAAAGATTTGAGGTGCTGAATAATAAATCAGAGTAGAAAGTCTATTAAAATGTGAGAAGGTATAGAATTCATATCAAACTCATTTGTCTTTTTAATAGTAAAACGGTCAATATCAAGGCTTTAGTCATGATTTGCTGCTTTCTTTGAAAATGTTGGAAAGGAGCTGCTCTACTGACTAATGGCCAACTATTATAGCAATTGGATGAATATTTGTAGTAAATGGGCCTTATGATTCCTGAGAGTTGAACCAAAATGTGGCTTGGCTTTAATTCTTGAAGCAGTGTGATTCCAGGCATTGAGTTATTGGCAGGAGGTTCCATGCTATACCAGAGTTAGTATTCCTACATGGTACAGATAGTCTTCGACTTACAACAGTTCATTTAAGTGACCGTTCAAAGTTACAACGGCACTGAAAAATGTGCTTGATGACTTTTCACAGTTACTACAGTTGCAGCATATCCATGATCATGTGATCAAAATTAGGATGCCTGGCAACTGGTTCATACTTATGGCCATTGCTGTGTCTCAGGATTACGTGATCCCATTTTGCGACCTTCTGACAAGCAATGGGGAAGCCAGATTGACTTGTCAACCTAACTTCCCAACTTTATCAGTGATTCACTTAACAACTGTGGCAAGAAAGGTTGTGAAATGGAGCAAAGCTCATTTAACAAATGTCTCACTTAACAACATAAATGTTGGGCTCAACTGTAGTTGTAACTCGAAGACTTCCTGTAATTAGCAACTTATTTTGGAAGTGCGCGTATTTATTATTATATAGGAAATCAACATTATTCATATGGCTGAAGGTAACTGATGAAATGATTTTGTCAATGAAACTCTTACCCCAAGCTAAGAATCTATATGCAAATAATTACTTTATCAGTGTCCATATAATTGGTTATTTTATTGATAGTTGAGCCGACTTCATTTACTCCCTTTCTTCATTGAATTCTAATGAATGTTTCCTGATCATTTGATGGATGGTTATTATTAAGACACCAATGAAATGGTCATTAAATCAGAGGAAGAAATTCTCCAGGGCTTTTTAGCACATTACCTTGCAAAGTGGTTAAAAACCCACGATTGGCAGATAAAATTCCTATTTCTGTAACAAAAAGAGGGGTGTCTGTAGAATATAAACAGAGGACTTGTTTTAAACAAGCATATCCCAAAACATTTACAATATAGCACACAAACAGAATTAGCCTGTGTGTGATGAGTTGAGAGTTGTACTTCAAAAGCAGTGAGCAAAAACTAAATTTGATTTCTTTTAAATTAAAACTGACACTTAAATTAAATTAAGATTTCACCTTACTGGTAGTTTTATACTGTATATCATCACTATAGCTCACGCGAGATGGTACTTTTATATAATTACATTTCTTCTAAAAATTTTATATATACTCTCTATGTGTATATGCTATGTTAAATAATTATATCTGTATAGTAAATATAAATTTATATTTATATTTAAATATATAAGAGTTCATATCTATACTGAGTCTCTGTAGCGATGTGGTGATTTCCACTGTAAAACTGCAGTAAGCTCCCTAATTTTATATGTTAGCTGGTAAAAATTAGTAATCATATTTTCTACATGCGTCAGAAAAATCTCTTTCCTCTCACTTTCTAATCATACTTAGCTAGCAGACAATTATTCTGCATTTATACAGAATAGTGATCTGTATGAGAAAGCAAGGTCTGTTTGCATATTGTCTTGGAGATATTGTTTGGGTGAGTTGAGACTCTCCTTCTATTTCCTAAACTTTTCAGTTGGATATGCTAATTTTGTCCTTTTGTTTTACACTCTGTTTTTCAAATGGACCAATCTTTTAAAAGTAATCCTATTTTTATCACTTATGTTCTAGATTTTTCAAGGCTGGACCAACTATTAAATAATTATGCACTCAAAACATGATTTAAGAATCACCAAGGAACCAGCACTGGCATTCATAGCCTGGAATATGCTTTTCAGTCTGCCTAATATAGGAGTCCCTATGTGTTCACATTTTTGTTAATTAACTCCTGGGCAGAGACAAAGAAAAGGTAATGGACACTGCCAATAAATGGTAGTATCTAGCCTGTGATGCCAAGTTGCCTCTTTGATGTTGTGCAGAACTAGTCCCATTTCCATTTATGGAAAAAGTATAGAGACAGGAAAGAAATGCAAAAATGTTGTTTCACAACAATCATCATAAAGATATTTGCAAAAAAAGAAACAGAGCACTTAGTTCAAAAGATGTTTTTATGGGAAATGTGTGTGTATGTTTATGTTTTAAGATGGAACTATTTAATTTGCTATCGAATTAAGCTTAAGAATTGCATCCCATTTTCTGCATTTCATTGACATAAACCTATGCCTACATAGCAACAATTATTTGAATGGATAATTGAGAAATCTCTTAGTATGTCCTGACTTGCATGAATGGTCCAACCTGAACTTCTAATTAACTGCTATTTAAAATATACCTGTTTTCTGATTCAAGAAAAGAATCATACAGATTTTTTGTTGATATTAAACACTAGAGCATAGATGAGCCAAGATATTATTTTTATGGTTAAAGAAGGCTTTGTTGCTAAGAGAAGGTGGAAAGGGAACAATTGGTGTTGTGAATAGCAGAAAAATGAAAAGAATCTACTTAGGTTGAAGCTGCTTGGCATTTTCTGGCTGAATATAATGTCAGCTTACCAGTAACATTTTGGGAATACTGAATATATCACCTCTAAGTAAAAAAAAGTGGTCAAAATTGGGTGTTCTGTCATGTAAGTAGAGGAAATATTGACATTTTATGAATCCTTAGGGTTAGAAGTTAGCTTTCATGAGGACTCTGATTGAATTTTAGTTCAGAATGAGGTTAAGGGTGCGTTTTTATATTTAATTAACATTTCTTCACTAAGCCATTTGTGATCTGTGTTATGTCCTAAGGAAACATTGAAATTCCAATCAGAACCCTTAAAGTCACACTTCGTGCTGTCAGAATGAAGTGATGTCAAAATGAAATTCATTTTATGCTTAGACAAGATTTAATCAGTGAGTTGCAGTGGAAAACTGAATTGCAATTCAGTTGAACGAAATTCAAATTCTTGTTGTATTAACAGAGGAAATATAGAAATCCCCTTGAGGATCCATTTAAGGTTAAAATTAGACTTCCTTGAAAATCTCTGTTTGAAAATGAGGTCTCCGGTGAATTTTTATGTTGAATGACATTTCCCTTATGAAGTTATAGTTGAAATATCTTTTATTTCTTAGATTTTTTTTAAATCCCACCTTTATTATTTTTATAACAAACTCAAGGCAGTAATTAGCCTAACATCCCTTCTTCCTCCTATTTTCCCCACAATAACCACTCTGTGAGGTGAGTTGGGCTGAAAGAAGAGAGGGTGACTGGTCCAAAGTCAACCAGCCAACTTTCATGTCTAAGAACGGGCTAGAGCTTACACACTCCTGGTTTCTAGCCTGGTACCTTAATTGCTAGACTTTTTCCTCACCACCTTTTGCTTCAGATAAGATATGCGTATAACACTGAAACAAACTGAAATGGTCTGAAGTAAGAATAAAGATCAGTGGTGAATACCTTAGCCACTTACCTTTTGATGATTATGTTGTCCTTTTCTCCAACAGCTTTGAAAAACTTTGAGTGCTGAAAACACTCAAAGATGATTGAGAAAATAAAATAAACACATCAAGTTATCAGGCATGACAAGGAACTTGAAGAAGATGTAAGTTATGTTCAGCAGCTGCACAGCATAAGCCTATAAATGATATGTCAGTGGAATTGTAAAAGTAAGAATTTCTCAGGACAAGCTGAGGAAAGAAGCTGAGAGGCAGTCTCATCAAATTTCAATCAATTCAGATAAAATGCAGGGGTTATTCAGTAGCCATGCAAACAATGCAGGACTTCAACTTTTATTTTTATTTTATTTTTATTTATTGATTGATTTGATTTGTCAATCGCTTACAAGATAATATATATAAGCATAAACATGAGTAAGAATACAGAAAATAGGTACGAATAAATGGGGACAATAGGACAGGGACTGTAGGCACGATGGTGCACTTATGCATTTTATTTGTGAGTGGACTGTTTGTGCAATTTCCTGTACAGCCTCTAGGAAAACTGAGCTGAAGTTTGGAGAAAGAGGCTATAATCCAAGTCACAAACAAGAACAAAATGCAGTTACCCTAACCTACGTTTAGCAAAGAAGGAAACCAATTACTCTTGGTTATTCTTCTCCTGTCTTTTCCCTTCAAAGAACGTGCATAAAATAATTCAGATTAGCTAACCTTCCTGATGCGTGATTTTTTTTTTTTAAATGACCATGGGAAATTAAACAAGAAGAAAATCCTCTTGATAATAAAGGATCTGAAATGTAACCCTGATAACAAATGCATTACTTTTGACGGCATTTTGAAATAACTCAATGATTTTTTTCTCACTTATTTAGAATGTAGTGTTTGATAAATAAATAAGATAGTTTTGCCTAGAAAATACTTATTTTCTGAAATGTTTTTTTTTTTTAAAAATCATGAAAACTAATTTTTTCCTTGGATTTCTTTTTGGGTCAAATAATAGAGTTTTACAATTATCACTTTTAACTGTCTTTGCAGCAAAATTATACCTTTTCCATAGAGCTGTCTCGAGCGTCCAGGTTGGGAGGAGCTCCAGTCTCGGCTCTCACAGGCTGAGCTTGAAATTGAGGAACGCCCCTCACCATCACGTGGTCCTCGGGCGCTCCGCAGTTTTTTGCTCAGCCTCGTGGCAGACAGGCTGTTTTTCTCTTGCTCCGGTCGTTCAGCATTCTAGGCCTCTTCTTCTCATCGCTTTCTTCGTGGATCACCAGCAGGCAGCGCAGGAACTCAGGTTTGAACTCCCCAGGGAGTGTTTTTAACATCCGAACTGTTTCCTTAAGGGGAGAAAACGAGCGCTTCGAGCGCTGCCCCCCCCGCTTCGTTTGCCGCCTAATCGCTCCGCGCGAGGCCGCTTTGTTTCTGCCTGCCTCTCCTCGCTTTAGCCGCCGTTCCCCCCCCGCGAACGCCATCTAGCCCAGGGTACGCTTCCCTGGTTCTCCCAAAGGGTCAATTTCTCTACTTTTCCCTGGCAGTTTACCGCCGCTGGTGCTGCCTCCGTTACTTGCGGCCTCCATCTTGGGCCCCCTGTGGCGTCCGCCATCTTGGGTGTGCCCTGGAACGGCCGCCATCTTGTGAGTGGCTGCATGGCCGTCCGCCATTACTAGAGGCCCTTTTACAGGCCGCAGCCTTAACTGACCATTAGGCAGCCTGGGACTCCCACGTCTCAGCCTGTCTTTCATTCTACCGACAGGCCTCCTGCAGAAATAGGGCCCGTTGGCCCTGCAGCCTTTTCCCCAGCAGGCGAAGTAGCAGCTCTGCCCCCCCACCCCTTCCCCGGTCCGTCCGGCAGGGGTAGCTGCCTGGCGTTCACCTTCTGGCTGATTGGTCTCTGGGCTAGGCCCTGGTTCGTACCAAACCTCTATTTTAAACAGAAAAAATTTTTTTGACTAAAAGGGGGGCGTGGAACGTGCGCTGGGATTCCCGGCCTCCACGTAGGCCGCATCCAGACCTGGTTTCAGCTTACATTATTCCCTTCTGCCTGCGGCCCCAGGGTCATTGGTTTTTATCAGAGGCCTACCAGTAGGCCGCATTGTTTCCCTGACTCCTGGGCAGATCCTGGGACTGCTCAAATACCTTGCAATCCTGCCTAAGTCTCCCCCCAACTAAGGAGTTAGTTGCTTGCCATGTCCCTTCCCCGGTTCGCCCGGCAGGGACAGCTTGGCGTTTTATCTGGCTGATTGGCCCCCGGGCTAGGCCCTACTTCCCAACACGTTGCAGAACAATTCTGTTGCCTTGACAAAAAAGGGGGTGCAATACGAGCACTGGGAGTTCCAGCCTCTGCTTAGGCTGTACCCAGACCCGTTAACCGCCTCGCATTAACCAGAAAATTTTTTCCTTTTTTCTCTCCTCTCCAGATGGCAGACGACAATACCTCTCGTGGCACTTCTCTGAAGGCCAAGGCTAAATCCCACCACCTGCGCAAACAGGCACAGGAACCATCCAAAGCTTCCCAAAGGGATGCCCTCAGGCGACACAGGGCCCTCAAAAGGGAAATTGACAGACGCTCTCATGAGTCAAGCTCTGTGCCCCGGGACCCTTCCGCTCCATCAACCTCCACCCATTCTCCTCTCCCCTCCTCTCCTGCTTCTGCTTCTTCCCCACAGCCTGGACAGGCCCCTGAGGTCACCTTGCCCACCACTGCTGTAGAACTGCGCCCGGAGGAGTCTCACCCACCCCCCATGGCGGAAATACCCGAAAACCTAATGCAGGCTATGGAGCTGGCCATCCGGCAAAGGGTAGCGCAACAGATGCAGCAGCTGGCCGGTCTGGCTCCTCGGCCTGCGGCCCCCGAGGCCCTAGGATCAGCGGCCTCGCATGGTCAGGCAACTCCCCAAGGGGACTTAACCTTACCTTTGGAGATGGAGGGGATGGAGGCCCAAGAACCCGGGGACCCTTCCCTCTTTGGGGACGAGCAGGACCTTGACATGGGGTCCCTCATAGGCAGCGAACTCTTTTCGGGAACAGGCCCCCTAGAGGGGGACATGTCGGAGGACGAGGGCCTCTCTCCAGGCCAGCCCGCGTTTTTAGGGCTCTTTAAACCGCACCTATTTAGGTCCCTCCTGTTCAAAGCCAGGACTACCTCGGGCCTGAACCCCCCTCCCCCACCCAACCCAGCGGCGGCAGGGGTTCCTCCCGACTCTCTCTTCTCTCAGCCCGTGGTGGAAACTGAGGTGATCCCTGTCCCGCCCATATTCTCAGACATGGTCTCTAGGCAGCTGGCCTCCTCGGGGCCCCCTCCCCCCCAACGCCCAGGACAAACGGTTTTTTAACCTGGAACCGCAGTTCTCCACCTTGCTCGATCCCCTCCCCGTGGACGAGCCCGTGGTAGGCCTGGCTTCCCGCTCTACTCCCAGCGACTCACTCGATGCTCTCCAGCCCGAGGACAAGCAAGCTGAACTGGCCCTGTGCCGCGCTCACCTCTCTGATGCCTGGGCAGTCAGGGCTTCCACTGCCGCGTCTTTTTTCACCAGGTCTTCCATCAAGTGGCTCCAGCAGCTCAAGCAGCATGTTCCCGCAGCCAATCTCAGGGCGCACCAGGACATTGCCAAGATCCTGGCCGCGGCCGAGTTTTCGGCAGACGCCACCTTCCAGGCGGCAAAGTTCTCCACCAGGGCCATTTCGTCCCAGGTCACCGCTCGCCGTCTACTCTGGCTCCGCCACTGGCAAGCGGACGTTAAAAACAAGACTAAGCTAGCATCAGCCCCCATCTCTGGGGGGAAGCTATTTGGACCGGTTCTCGACCCATTCCTGGCCGAGACCCGGAACAAGCGCAAGTACCTCCCTTCCCTCTCTAGGAGGTCTGACTTCAGAGGTTCCTCTCCCTCTCCTCGCCAGGGTTCTTCCCATTCCTCCTCCTTTTCCAGATACTACCGATCCTCTCCCTACAGATCTCCCTACCGAGCGGAGCCGGATGGGTCCGGAGGTAACTCTTCCAGGAAGCCCTCCCGGGGATCCGGGAGAGGTTCGTTCCGTCGTTCCCGATAATGCAGTCGTCCCCAGGTGCTTGCTTTTAAAAAAAAAAAAAAAAGGAGAGAGGAAGGAGTGCGAGAAGGCCAATCTCTACTCCGACCTTTAACCCCTGCTTGCAACAGGCTCCTACCCCAGGAGCACTCTTGTCCTCCTCACCCTGCCCTGGGCAACTGGTCGGCAACACATCTACCCCCATCCAATGCTAGCTGGGGTCCCTTCTTGCGCTCCCGGTCCTCACACAGATCTCTAGCCTTCACTACTACTTTTATCCCCAGACAAGGCGGCCCTTGGCCAGCTGGGTCCTTGAGCAAAGTCATCCGCCTCGCCGTTGGGCGGAACCGAACCTGGCTCCCCCCAGGACAGGCCGCTGTTCCGGGAACTCGCTACGTCCAGGCAATTGGTTCCCCGGGGCCTTCCTGATCCTAGCAGAGGGGCCCCTCCTTCTCTCCCGGGTCATGGAGGTAGCCCATTGCCATGTTCCCCCGGTCTCTAGTTTTAGGGCTCCTCTGCGCCTCCCCTCCTCCTCTCTGTCCCAGAGTTCTCCCAGGGGAATTCCCAACACGGGTCGATCTTCCCAGTCTCTTGAATCCCGGTCCCAGTGCACACCTGTTGGCCTCTTTGGCGGGACTGCCTTCTGGACAGCTCCGCCTCCTCTTTAGGCCCCTTGTTGAGACATTCCAATCTCCAGGGGTTTCTCCTGTTGGGCATGCCTTCCAGTGGGTCATCAGGGTTCCAGGAGAGATTCTATACCAGACGGGGCCCCACCCGCAGGACTAGCCAAGCTTTGGTATGTCCCAACCTGGACGCTCGAGAC
The DNA here is from genome assembly GCF_900518735.1 of Pseudonaja textilis. The sequence continues at coordinate 37,667,388 of NW_020769312.1, forward strand.
AGCTCTATGGAAAAGGGGCGTTGGTTCTTACCTGATACGCTTCTTTTCATGGAGCTGTCGAGAGCGTCCAGCCCCACCCGTAGGCCGTCTGGTGGGAAACCTGGCTGTTCGACCGAGCAATCTAATATATTTTTTTCCTGAGTGTGATGAGAACAGGACCTTCCTTCTCGTCTGCGCAAAAACCTGGGGAGCGCCCGAGGACCACGTGATGGTGAGGGGCGTTCCTCAATTTCAAGCTCAGCCTGTGAGAGCCGAGACTGGAGCTCCTCCCAACCTGGACGCTCTCGACAGCTCCATGAAAAGAAGCGTATCAGGTAAGAACCAACGCCCCTTTTCGGTTAAAATTATATCTATCTATCTAACCATCTATCTATCATCTTTTTTGACTATCACCTATCTGAAATAGTATTAGGTCTCCTGCTCCAAGGTCCCTTCCAGCTCTATTCTGATTGATTGAAATCTATGTATCTATCTATCTATCTATCTATCTATCTATCTATCTATCTATCTATCATCTATCACCTATCATGTCTCTATTTCTATCTATCTATCTATCTATCTATCTATCTATCTATCTATCATCTATCACCTATCATGTCTCTATTTCTATCTATCTATCTATCTATCTATCTGTCTATCTAATTATGCAAGGATGATAAACTCAATTACTAAAAGATAAAGAATCTCATGTAATGATATATTATGATAGTATTTTTCTTGTCGTTCTGCTTATTCTTTATCTAATTCCATTCAAATGAAAAAAAATGTTCATAAGCATACATGTCATCAACATTTTAGAAACTGGTAATTTACTGAGTTCATATTTTATTTATCATTGCTTGATAAAGAGAAAACTACATCTTTTCAAGCACAATGCATAATTAAGTGAAATCTGGTTTGTGTGTGTGTGCTCATGGAGGCTAAACTCTTTGAAAATTGCGTTTAAATAATTGTTCCTTTTTTCTATAACAATGCAAGTATGCACTTAGTATTATCTTAAACAAAGAGACAGGCATCTCTGGTTCTACAGCTCCCAGAAAATACAGGTAGTTTGTCCAATACTGAGCAATATAGTAGTTCAGGAACATCTGCAAGTCCTTAGTTTCTCTACCATGATATACATCACCAAAAATTATATAAAGATATTTAGATTCTTTCCTCTATGAATATTAATAAATAGGCTGCTGTAAATTCTTCTGTTAAAAGAGGTAAAAATGGTTTGTACCGAATGGGACTTATATTCAAACTGAGTCTGGAATATTGGATGAATAGTAGGTGGCCAAATTTGCTTACGATGCCAAACTATTTATAAAAAGTATTGTGAAGAGTTCCCAAAGAACTTTTCTAAAGTAGGTGAAGGAACCTTAAAATGGCAATTGCAATTCAGTTATTTTACAATCTGAGAGTAATGCACGATAGCTTTGAAATCCCAGACTTCATGTATATATAAATGAGATTTTGAGCTAGCAGTAACTGATCATGAAATGGTTCTTGAATTCCTAGTGGATAGCCAAATGAAAATTCAATGCAGTGGCTGCGGAAAAGACAAATTCAATGCTTAGAAGCAATAGGAAGCTGACAAAAGAAATAAAATCAACACTATATAAACAAAGATATAGACAGGTGTGGGGAGACAATAGTCAACGTGCAGAGATCTGAATAATACCCCCAACATAATTTTAGCAAAAAAAATATGGCAAAAATGCAAAGAAAGGGGCACCCTAAATATTTTGAAAGTTTCCTACCAAAAAAAGACTACAGTGCTTAGGGACCTTTAACTTGGAGCCAAAGGGCACATGATAAAGAGGGAATGAGGCAACTTGCCGTACCAACTTGCTGCTGCCAACTCATCACAGCCAACTCGCCATAGCCAACTCATCACAGCCAACTCATCATAGCCAACTCACCATGGGACAACTTGATGTGGGACAATTAACAATTCTATTTCATTATTTAAAATAAATAAAAATATTTTAATTTTTGTCATTCACATTTTATTCTGTCCTTCTTTTTGCATCCTCTCCTTAATAATTCTATTCCACCATTTCTTTGATATTACTGTAACTCTTGTCCTTCAGCAAGTTGTCCTGTGGCTAGATGGTCGTGGCGAGTTGTCCTGCAGCAAGTTGACTGTGGTGAGTTAGTCGTGGTGAGTTAACAATGGTGAGTTGGTCATGGCAAGTTGGCTGTGGCAAATTGTCATAGACCCTGATAGAGAAAGTTCATGCAACGTATGAAGGAATGTCCACTTGAAGAAGTTCTTGTCTTACTTGTCTTCCTCCCATTAAAAAAAATGTCATTTTCAAATCCTAGGGACTACATAGATAGATTTTCTCCAAACAAATTCTCCTTAACCTGGTCTTTTAGGTCTTCCAATGTTGCACTCATTGTCCTTGCAACAGAATCTATCCATCTTGCTACTGGTTGTCCTCTTTTCTTTCCATCCAACTTTGCCAACATTAATTTTTTTTTCCAAGAGCAAAAACTTTGTATAATGTATCCAAAGTAGAATAATTTGAGCTGGTCAATTGTGCCTCAAGTGAAAACTCTGGCTTGATTTGTTTGATGATTCACTGAAGTGGAGATTTTTTGGGAAGAGAGGGCTATCCACACTATTCTCAGGAGTCTTCTTCAGCAACAAACTTCAAAGGTGTCAATATTCTTCCTTTCCTGCTTCTTCAAAGTCCAACTTTCACTTCGTCAGGGGAAAATTAGGTTTGCATTATTCTGAACTTTCCATGTAAGTACAACCTGGAGTTTTAAGTCAATCACCGAAATTACATGATTGAAAATTCAAGATTAACAAAATAACCTTTTTATACACACAGTATCCAAAAAAAAAAAAAACCACCCTATGAAATTTGCTAGAATCACACATGATGAAAGATACCAATTTAGATGGGATTGTACCATCTGTGGTGATGGTGGTGGTGTTGAAAATAAGCAAGATAACCTTTGAACCATCATGATATATGCCCCATCATTTTGTACATGCATAATTAGATTAGATTAGATTCAACTTTATTGTCATTGCCATGGCAATGAAGTGCAGGCAATGAAGTGCAGTTAGCATCCAACTAGAAGTGCAAAACAACAGTAAAATATAAATATATGTATGCAAATATGCAAGGCATCTATAAATATGTCAGTGGAAAACACAACAAAATGTATGTACACAAGCACACAAAAATAAGTGTGACTGCATATATATGAACATATACAACTGTAAAAAATGTTTATGGACACATTGAATATAAATACAAATGCACAGAGAATTATACAAAATACATCATAATGTTTGTACAAAAGGGTTGTGGCTTGCATCCTGCCTATCTACCTATCATCTTCCTGTTTTTGCCATGGACACCAATGGACTGAGCTGGCAAAATCAGCTACCCAGAGACTATTTGCAAAAGCAACTGCAGGGAGCTCAAAAAGTTGACATGGCAGCCACGATCAAAGCCCTACCCCTTATTTATGTACAGCATGTGGCCATGTAACATACATAAAAGGGAGCAGGATCATGATCATGTGGTATGGCTGGCATCTGACTCAACCGTTTTGGTCACAGGCAGCATATCATATTATACAGCAACAATAGAAGAAGTGTCTGTCCTGCCCATGTTTTTAAACTGCTTGAATGCAATTTAAGATTGGCTGTTATGATCCAGAATGGATTTATCTTATCCTATATTCTTATTGCGTTGGCATTCAACATTTCTATTCATTGATTATGTGCCATTGAATCAGATAGACTCTTAGATAGATTTGCTATATGAGAATTGGTCCCTAACCTGCTTTCTCTATATCGCTTCTCATTAAAGATCTTTAAGAACATTCGCTTCATCTTCACATGCAGATAATCCTCAGCATACGACCACAATTGAGCTCAAAATTTGGGTTGCTAAGCAAGAAATTTGTTAAGTGAGTTTTACCCCATTTTACGACTTTTTCTGGCCACATTTTTTAAGCGAATCACTGCAGTTGATAAGTTAATCACACAGTTGTTAAGAGAATCTGCCTTTCTCATGGACTTTGCTTGTCAGAAGGTCGCAAAAGGGGATCACATTATCCCAAGACACTGCAACGGTCATAAATATGAGTCAGTTGCCAAGCATCTGATTTTTGATCTGGTGACCACGGGGATGCTGCAACCGTCATATATATGGAAAATGGACATAAGTCACTTTTCTTCAGGGCTGTTGCAACTTTGAACAGTCATTAAACAAACAGTTGTAAGTTGAGGACTACCTGTATTTCTGTGAGGCAGAATGGATATCATCAGTTGGTTGTAAACATAGGAAACATGACTGTCGCTGTTCGGATACGGTTTGGTGCCAGGAAAGAAATACAATTCAAACATGTACATCGTGTCAAATAATGCAAAAAGCAGCCCCTAATCAGAATTAATCCTCATTCCATTGTTCTAGCTGGGGCTTATTATTGCAACTAGCTTTACTTAGATTGCTCAGGGTTCAGTATAGCAATAAAATCTCTGAATAATCAGACTGCATTCAATGATTTAAGATTTCTTTTTAATGACATCTTTCAGAATAAGAGTAGGATTTGGTGCTGAACAAAAGCCGCACAATTGGTAGGCCATGCACAGCACAATGTATCAGAGAGCAGAAGTTTATAAATAAATAAATAAATATTTTTTTAAAAAAAACCCCACATTTTCTCAGCTCTGCTCGGCTGCTAGGCAACAGGGTTGCAGTGCAGCTAATTAGGTTGGTACTCTGGATAACCCTGAGTTTGCGCTTTCTTGATGGGATTCCCGGACATCACTAATCCAATGCCATCGAGCTATGGTTTCTCACTTCATGCATTGTTTATGGCAGCTGTTCCTGGGGCATACCTTTCACACAGTATGACAGCCAGACTTGCTTTTCACACTGGGCTCGGGGATGCCTGTGTATCAGACCTTAGCAATGGTGAAGGTACATTTTCCCATATTAGATTCCTTGTTCTGTCCTTCGATTTTCTCTCTTTACTCTCTAGCCAGCAAATTAACATTTACCTAAGAAAGCTTTACAAACACAAAAGAACAAAAACTTGCTGCTAATAAAATTAACAAATGCTTCTGTATTAATAATAAATGTACTGGGAAAATATGCATGAATGGGTAAGAAAGGTCAGACGAAGGATGGAATTTATTTATTTAAACAAAACAAATGGATGGAGTGATGCGGAGGTGTTGGGAGGAGGAGGGCTTCCACACAGCGGAGAATTTCCAACATTTGGAAAGCAAAATAGAGATTGTCAGTCTTCCCAAATAGAGTTAATTTTGTTTTTAATGTGCCTGGAAGTCTACCAAGATTTCAAGCGGATGTCTAGGTTCAATTGGGATTAAGGAAAATGTTATCAACCAACTGTGAAATAATGGAGAGTCTGAAAAAGTTTTATTTGCTCATCCAAATATCATGTCGTTGGTATGCAATATAAGATCCTTTCAAATAGAATCCTTGGGCAAAAATCAGAAGATTTCCATATTTATGCAAGTGGCATAGCTACTAAAGGTAAAATATATGCTTCGCAATAACTGAGAGGGATTTTCTTTTCTTTTCTTTTTTAAAGCATTGTCTTCCCTTTTGATTAATCTTCTTGCTTATATCTCTCTCTTCTTCTCCTGCTTGATTAATTCCCTAGTCTCTTCCCTGATATCTTGGATTCCACAATGTCTTGCGATGTCCCGTTTTAATGTGGTTTTTTGCTATTGGGTGCCACTTCCTCTTTGGGTGTTGTGCAGCCCTAATCTTGCCTGGCAAATAAACAATTCATTGACAAAGAAGATAAGCTCCTTTGTAGAACAGCTGTTGTTAGGCTGTAACAAAAACTCATCTGTGCATTAGATGATCGTGCTGCATTTGGGCAGTTGCAAGATCTCTGTATGTTTTAGGTAAGCAAAATGTCTCCCTCTATAAGAGAGGTGGGGGGAAGGATAATTGGGGGGGGAATGTCACACTGCACACGTTAGAGGTGTAGTCGTGTAGACAACTGTGCTCAGATCTTCAGATTATATGAATATCATATGTAATCATGAAAACTCAGCAGCAGCTGGTCAACTCATCCATTTTTTATGAGTCCTGGTTCTTGAGCATGCAGATTAATGGAATGATGGATCGTATGGCAAACGTATGCAAGACTGTATTTCCTTTCATTCATGAGTATGAATTAGATGAGCTGCCTAGACAAAGCAGGATAAAGAAGATGCGACTCTCAATCAACTGATAATGAATCAGATCAGTAGAATTTATGACCGAGCAGCTTGGATGGCCTGCAATTGTTATTCACCATGTACACCGTTCAAAAGGTTGACAAAGAGCCATTTGCATTATTTGTATTCTTTGCCAATTGTGCGGGGGGAGAAAGCCTGGTTCCAAAGCAGGCCATTTATTTGTGCTCCTGTTGCACCCTGGTATTCAAAACTGATAGAAACCAATAGATTATCATCGGTTGATATTACAATATATTGATATGTTGGTATTACAGGAAGTGATGAAGCAGGCCTATTTTTCAGCCTGCAAAGGCTGCCAAAGGCCTTCCTCAAGCTCCCGGGAGGCCAAAAAAAGGTCTCAAAGTGGCCGAAAATCAGCTGGGAGGTGCACGCATGCTCAGTGAAGTAAGTTTGCCTGCAGCTCAAGTGCCAGCACAAATGGCTCTGCGTGCCACCTGCGTGCCATAGGTTCGCCATCACGGATATAGGAGGACCTTTGGGGTTGGCTGGAATCACATCAAAACATGTACCAAAGTACCTTTGAGTGATAGAGGAATTATAAATTTGAGCCTACACTGAACCATCAAGGCAGTTATGTTAATAGATAGTCTCCAGAAAGTTAGAAGAGTTTTATTGGGTTGAGAGGAGCGTACCTGTTGTAGATAGATCATAATCAAGATATAATGGTCATGTCTTCTCATTTCAAAACCTGTTCAAATCCTGATAGGGAAGACTTGCTTTGAAACCCTCATTCCTCAATAGCCTTAGGAGCCCTCTAGCCTCCTAGCTTTAACTTTTCATTGGTTATGTCTTTCTTATGCAAATGTAAAATTAGAGATGCCATTGTATTTAGTTATTAATTAAAATGCATTGTCCCCTTACATGCAGTTTGCTTTTTTTCCCTGCCTGTCCCTTTCTTACTGGACCTCCAGTACCTCTCCTTGAATCTGCCTCCTGTCTCTTCTGGGTCTCTCCCTCTCCCTCGTCTCAATTCTCATTTTTGAATGAAAATTCATAGTAATAATAATTTTAAAAGCCTGCAGATTACATTAATGTCCTGCTGAATAAACTGATAATATCTCCTTTGAGTCACACTCAACTCCTACTGACCCCATGGACACGATCATGGCATTTCCCCGACTCAGCAAGGAAATATTTGGCTCTTATTTTCTTCCTAGATTTTATTTTAACTTCCCAAATCTGGTCTACAGTCTTCAGATGTCCACCTGTTATTCCAACCCTACTTAGCTTTTTGAAATCAGCCAAGATCAGCTAGAGATTTTCACAGAGCTGAGTCCTTTGCAAAACTCTGCTCAACAAAATTTAAACATCAACACACGTAGAGAATCATGAATGATGAATTAAAATTCAGTAGACAAAGAGATACATTTTTTTCTGTTTTGCAAAATTGGGATTATTTGATTTCCACTGCTGGATGAAATTTATTTTTTATTTATGGCTTACATCTACTTTCCAAGAGAGCTTATGATGCCTATTGCATTTCATTTTTGTAAAGCGTATAAATAACATGGCAGGCATATTTCAGTACATTGGCTTGTCATAATTATTATTCTGCACCAGTAATGAGAATCTAAATCATCATTCAAGTGATTTCTCAAATATAGCTATCAGAACATTTGAATACAAGTTCATAACTGTTGGGCTTTTGATCCATTTATCATGGATAATTCTGTTTTCTCTGGTTATGTTTCATAAAGTAACAAATTTTTGACAGAGAGGACAACCTGTGATGTCATCTATTAATCATGTGTGTGATTATATTGTTGAAGTTTGTCATTAGATAATTTAAGGGACAAACCTATTATTTTTCTCAAATGGTAGTCAAAATGTGAGAGCCATTTTGGTGTCGTGGTTAAAGCATCAGACTAGAAACCAGGAGAGTGTGAGTTTTAGTCCTGGGCACAAAATCAGCCAGGTGATTTTAAGCCTCTGTTTCAATTTTAGGAGGCAATAACAAACTACTTCTGGAAAACCTTGCCAAAAAAAAAAAAACACCCTTCGGGAATTTGTCCAGGCAGTTTCTAAGAATCAGATACAATTGAGCAGAAGGGGAGGGACGAGCCCAAAATATATTCCTCTCAATCACGGGACTGTTTTTTGTTTTTTAAGCAGCACCATCAATTTCCTAAAACTTAGTGGAATCATCACCCAGTCAACAGCTCATCTCTAATCTCTGAATTAAGTCTATTCCAATTAACCTGGACCTATTTCTCACTCCCTCACTTTTCTTTTTTGTGGGACACAAGATTTTATTAAATACCAGAGGGTTATGATAAAGGGACCACATATTTAGTTTTACTTATACTGACAGCAGCAAGTATTAGCTTTGCAAAATACTGGAAAAATGAGAACACCTCAACAGATGAGGAGCTTATTCGGAAAATTTTAGACTGTGCTGAAATGGACAGTTAAAGATTAACTTTAAAAATAAAAAATAAAGAAGACACAGAATACTATTTGATATGAAATACATTTTATGAGTGGTTAAGGACAAGGTAGAAATTAGAGGAAGAAAGATGATGAATGAATGCCTCAAAAATAGAGATGGTTTATAATTATAATCATTATAATTACTAAAAATGTGAACAAGCTAATATAAAAAGAAATTTAATTAAAAGTACCATACTTCACGATATTATTACTATTATTATGGGTTATTATTAGCATTGCTATCACTTCATGTGTTAATATTTAATGCTGTATTCTTCAAGGGTTTTTTTCCTTGTAAATAGTATACCCTGACAATACACTCTGTTCAAAAATATTTATGAATATATTTTTTAAATATTTTATTAAAAACATGAAAAGGTTGTATATAGCCTCTCTAGGCAGACAACTGAATTCCCAGGGCAGGATCGTTGTAAATCTTTATTTATTTATTTATTTTATGTTCATGCCTCACATTTGATTCAGAAACTCAAGGCAGTTCCTCTCTTCTTGCTTTTTTATCACAAGGATACCCAGGGAGCTTATATGGCTTACAGGGCCTAGCACCTCGATTTCTCTAACACTAGCCCAACATCTAGTGCCACACCACATTGGCTGTCAGGTGAATAAAACACTATGGGCAATAAAACCCTTTGAGACCTGTCTCATTTAAAGTTTCCCTACCTATCCAAGACTTCCATCAAATAAATATGAATATGTTTTTAATGTATTCTGACCTTATTTTTCAGGTGGAAGGAGTAAGGAAAAGAGCCTGGGCCTCTATCAGAGGATCAAAATGTCAAATTGGCAATGCACATAAAGTGGTGAGGCTTTGAACAGCCAATTGTGGCCACCTTAACATTTTGATCTCCTCTAGGATGAACAGATATCTTCAGATCTCTTCCTATATCTCCAGTTGCATAGTAGGATAGATCCTGGTTATACCTTTTTTTGGTCTTGATCAATATGAACCAGTCTTCTACTTGGAGGGATATGTATGTATGTACACAGTATATGTATATATATATATATATGAAAAGCCTCTAAAAAGCCTCTAATTTAGCTAATTTAGCTAATTTAGCTTCTTCATAAATCTTTTTTTTATGCATCATATTCAAATTATACATCTCAGCATAAAACTCCAGCAAAGAGCTGCCAAAGTAAATGTTGGCCAAATATTTATTTTCAAATGCTAGTTGCATTCCAGCAGCTTTTAATTCCCTTAGTCTTATTTAGTGTTTTTGGTCTTTTCCTTGAATTATAGCTTTGTTCCTGTGGTTCTGTGCTTTAAATTTGACATTGATTTCTTTCTTCAGTAATGGTAAATGGTGGGGTTATTTTTTGTGGTTTCAGACCTCAAAATTTTATTTTCTAAAGCTAGGCAGCTTATCGTCTAATGGATTTTTCAGGTTGTTTTTTTCCTGAATAACTTAGCATTCTGCTTACACAAAATACCTTTCTTGTTTCATTAGTTTTGGAAATTACTGGTATGCTTCTCATTTAGTGTCTTCATTTATATATGAAAATAGTTCGTTAAAAAATACCCACCTTGAAATACTTTGGACTGAATTATTAACTTATTATTAGCCCTTCAGCTGTTACATTTGATTTTCATTCCCCTTCCATTTCTATGCTGTTTATCTCAGTTGCTTTCCTACAATGTGCTATAAAATTGACACATCATCAGCATTTACAAAGGACACAATCCAGACTGAAAGGGAAGAATAATTAATCTCCAGTTTCTTACTGCAGGAAGGAGTACTTGAAATAAGCAGCTGGCATTTAATTTTGTCCTTGCAGCAATCATTTTACAGTTTAAATTGCGTAATAATCTGGGTCAGAAATTAGACTTAGAATAACTTTATTGTCACTTTGATCGGCATACATTAAAATGAAATTTCATTGCATGCAGCTCCCAAAGGGTCTCACCTTTCATATACACTACATAAACATGACAAAATAAATACATACATTCATACTTACATACATACATAAGTATGCATATATTTTATTTTATTTTATTTTATTTATTTGTCAATTGTTTACAAGATAATAAGTATAAGTGTATACATAGTTATGAATACATGAAATGGGTACATATAAGAAAAATAAAAGAAACAATAGGACAGGGACGGTAGGCACGTTGGTGCGCTTATGCACGCCCCCTACAGACCTCTTAGGAAAGGGGTGAGGTCAATAGTAGACAGTCTAAGGTTAAAGTTTTTGGGGTTTGGTGAAGGAACTATAGAGTCGGGTAGAGTATTCCAGACATTGACCACTCTGTTGCTGAAGTCGTATTTCCTGCAATCAAGCTTGGTGCGGTTAACCTTGAGTTTGTATCTGTTGTGTGCTCTTGTGTTGTTATGGTTGAAGCTGAAGTATTCATTGACAGGTAGGACATTGCAATGTATGATTTTATATACCATGCTTAAATCAGACCGAAGACGGCGTAATTCAAGGTTTTCTAGTTCTAGAATTTCAAGTCTGGTGGCATAAGGTATTCTACAACGAGTAGAGGAGTGGAGAACTCTTCTTGTGAAATATTTCTGAACTTTCTCAATTGTGCTAATATCAGATACGTAATGTGGGTTCCAGACTGATGAGCTGTATTCGAGTATTGGTCTAGCAAATGTTTTGTATGCTCTAGTTAGTAGTGTGATATTACCAGAGAAAAAGCTACGTAAGATTAGGTTAACAACTCTTAATGCCTTTTTGGCTATGTAGTTGCAGTGGGCTCTAGCACTTAGATCATTAGAGGTGAGTATTCCAAGGTCCTTTACAGAGCTTGGATCATCAACAAGATCTTGACTATTCAGCTTGCATTTTATTTTCGGATTTTTTTTGCCAATATGTAAGACAGAGCATTTATTTGTTGAGATTTGAAGTTGCCATTTGTTTGACCATTCTGATACACAGTCAAGATCTTTTTGAAGGGTAGCAGTATTGTCTGTGGTATTGAACAGCTTTACATCATCAGCGAAAAGAACGCAGTTGCTCTTAATATGATCACAGAGGTCATTTATGTAGAGTATGAAGAGAGTTGGTCCTAGAACACTGCCTTGGGGGACACCGCTATTGACAGGTACAGAATTTGATAGGACGCTCCCAATTTTGACCATTTGTTGTCTGTTTGACAGGAATGCTTCTATCCAGTTATGCAGTTGTCCAGAGATACCATAGGATTTTATTTTTAGGAGTAGTTTGTCATGTACCACTGAATCAAAGGCTTTACAGAAGTCTATGTAGATTGCATCTATTGTTTTGCCCTGATCAAGTTGTGTAGTCCATATGTTTTTGCAGTGTAAGAGTTGCAGATTACAGGATAGTTTTTTTCTGAAACCAAATTGTTTATTGGAGAGTAGGTTGTTTGTCTCTAAGTGGAGGATGATGGATTGGTTAATAATTGATTCCATGACTTTACAGGTGACGCAGCATAAGGAGATTGGTCTGTAATTTTCAACTAGGCAAGGGTCTCCCTTTTTGAAGATGGGGATGACTGTGGCTTGTGACCATAGGTTAGGCAAGGAACTGGTCCTGAAAGATTTTTCAAAGATTATGCTTAGAGGTTTGGCTATGGCAGTGGATAGCTTTTTTAAGAAATAGGCACATATTCCATCCGGTCCAATAGATAGAGATGGTTTTAGATTGCATAGTGCTTTTTCAACATTGTCTTCTGTAAAATCGATATGTATTAGATCATTGTAGTTATCTGTGGTTCGGCTAGGAAATACTGGGCATGATCCATTGCTGTTTACAAATACTGAGCCAAAAAATGTGTTAAAGATATTGGCTTTAATGGTGTCATCGTTGCAGTCTTTACCATTAGGTCCTATCAGGGGTGGGATGGACCTTGAATCTTTTAGTTTGTTGTTTACAAAATTGTAAAAAGCACTGGTGGAATTGGTGCTTAGAAGGTTTTCCTCTTGTTTAATGTGATAATTGGTGCATTCGGTCTTTATTTGGTGGCATAAATTTTTGTATCGGCTTTTGAAATTGGCAACGTGACCAGATTTGTTTTTCCGCCAGAGTGATCTCTTTTTGTTATTGTTATGGGAAATCTGTTTTTTTGTTTTGTTTTGGGAGTTGTTGTTGGTACATATAGTTTGATGACTCTTTTGACTTCAAGTAAAAATATGTTGTAATGGTCTTCAACAGTATTGTATCCAGTGAATAGAGATTGCCAATCAAGGGATGAGAGATCGTTGTTTATAAGAGCATAGTTGCCTTTTTTGAAATTATAATTGGGGATCACATCATTGTGGTGGTTTTTGTCTAGACGTATGTTGAGACAAAAGTCAATCATATTGTGGTCACTGCTGGAAAAGGGTTCTTTAGTTTGTATTCCGTAAATTAAATTCAAACTATTGCAGAAGATGAGATCGAGGCAGTTGTTTAGTCTAGTATTGTTGGTTACTAGTTGTTCCAGTCCCAGATTTGTAACAGCATTGTAAAAGGTTGCATGTATGGTTTCAGTTGTACATTCATTTAGGGTCCAGTCAATATGAGGCAGATTGAAATCACCAAGAAAGATAAAAGGGTATGGGCAGGATGCTGCCCATGTTAGTAGTGTATTTAGCTTGTTTACATGTTCGATGTCATAATCAGGTGCTCTGTAACATAGTAAGAATCGAATTGTGATATTTAAGGATAGTTCACAGATAATGGTCTCAGGAAGAGCAAGCTCCTGGGTAACTTGGATATTTTTTAGATGTAAGGACTTTTTATAGAAGATAGCAACACCACCTCCTCTACGAATTTCACGATCTGATTGGTAAACATGATAGTCTCTTACTGTGGTAATGGAGTCAGGGAGAGATGCGTTGAGCCATGTTTCACAGACAAATATAATGTCGAATTTAGCCATATTTAGTAGGAGGAAAAATTCAGGTATTTTATTTACAAGGCTTCTTGCATTGAGTAGCTTGCATTTAAGGCCAGCAGTAGTTGGAATTGAGGTAGTTAGGGGCGTGCGTGCCTAGTCTTGGGTGATGGTGGATTGGTTGAGGTAGGGTTGTGGTTGAAGGTTAAAGCTGAGTTGTGGGATGTGTAACTTACTTTTGATACAGTCAGCATGGTAGTCAATGTACAGGTCCTTCTCTCCATTGTCGAGACGTTTTTTGAGTTCAGTGCGGAGTACACGGGAGCGAGCACGTTGCTGTATGGTTAGGTCAGGGCGACAACAGAGGTTCTTATGGTTGGTGTTGGTTTTGGCGAGTGAATTTATAGTGTAAATGAATTTGCGTTTACTTGATTCATTTTTGCAAATGACCCTGCAGAAGCGTGGGGTCACAGAGCTGTCTCTGTTTTTGAGCTCTCGGCCAATGTGGGAAATGTCAAGTATTTCATCAGGGGAGATGGTTGATGCTTGATAATCACTGATAATCACTGATGATGTTTCGGACAGTTGTGATCATTGATGCCCTCTAGACCAAATAAGATGGCGTTTGGACATTTCCGTTCACGCTCAACAGCTTCTCTGATGAGGACTGGGATATCAATATTTGTCTGGGTTATGTTTTTTTGTGGATTGGCTTGTGGATTGGGTTGTGGTTGTTGAGTAGAGATGTGGTTTGTAGCTATTGGATGTTCAGGTTTTTGCGTTGTGTCTTTTTTTTCGAGGTTGGATAATCTTTCTTTTAAGGCGTCCAGGGATGCTACTATGGTGTCAAGGGATGTTAATCGTGTTTCAATGGTATCGACTCTTTCCAACAGATCCAGTTTGGGTCTGCATGATTTGCAGAGAAATGGAAACTCATTGGATGATTCTAGGTATTGAATCATTTGCTTGGGTAATCCCAAGCAGTCATGATGAGCGTATTTGTTACACAGAGAACATTTGATGGAGTTTTCATTATCCTTTAGAGTTTTGTAGCATTTAAGGCATGTGCAGTAGTCTTGTGGTTCATTGTTGGGGATTAATTTCTCTTTAGGTTGTGGTTTGGCATTGGATTTTTTTTCTTGGCATGGTAGGTTTGTTAAGATAGTACGTTGATTGAATTAATTAATGGAACGATTTTGGGAAATCAATATATCCACATATATGACACAGAGAAACAATGCTGTCTATTTTGGATGTATACATGTACATGGTGAAAAAAACTAATCTTGCGAGTTTACAGATGGCATAAGGAGCTGTTATAGAATCTGGTAGTTCTGCAAGAAATACTTTGAAATCTCCTCCCAGAGGAGAGCAACCAAACAGACTGTAAAGTGTGTGTGTGTGTGTGTGTGTGGAGTCTCTAATAATGCTCTGAGCTCTAAGCACATGGCGCTTATAAACAGTATCCTGAATAACGGGAAATGAGCTTCCTATAATCTTCTTGGTTGTCCTTACCACTCTCTGTATGGATTTTCTATCTGAGGCACTGCTACCAAACGGTGATGCAGCTTGTTAGAACGCTGTCAATTGTGCCTCTGTAAAAAGTGGTCAGGACAGAGGGAGAAAGATGCACTCCCCTCATCCAATGCAGGAAATGCAGGCGCTGTTTTAGCATGCTTGTCTAAGAATGACGTGTGGAGAGAGACAATTTGTAACTCCATCAAGCTGGAGACAACCAGTGTCCGTCCTTCTTTCTTGGAAACTATAATCCATATTATAAGACTTCATTTCTATTTGATAGACACAATCAAATCCTACCATGGTAGTGAAGCGTAACAGTAAAATAAAATAAAGTAGTACTTTATGGTCAAGTTAATTCATTTCTGCAACCAGAAGCAATCCATTTTCCAACCAGAATAAATTAATGCTTGAGCAAAAATAGCTCTCTTCTTACCTTGCTTTTTTAATGGGTCCACTCAGTTGAATTGCTTTTATGTGAATTTTTATCTATGTTGAAAGCCGCCCAGGGTCTCCTCATGGTGGTGAAATGGGCAGCAAATCAAACACACACACACACACACACATTCCTTAAGAAAAGAAAACTTTGGAAAAATTGTCAAGGGCAGGTTACAGGGTTGAGAGCAAATAGTGACTCTCTCCACTTAATTTGCCATCTCCCTGGTACCTGAAGACTTCAATAAAACATTAAGAATAAGGAAACTATCCCAGTGAGATTTTCCGGCTCAGAAGCAAGATGGAAAGGGTTGGCGTGACACGCAGAAGAAAAACAAAGGCAATTGAATTCATATACATCCATCTCTAATAACAGTGAGACTGAAATGACATAATAGGTACCATGACATCTACACGAGACCTCCACCCTTTTGAACTTCTGTTGGGACGCATGGGTTGTTGGTGTTTTTCAGATGTCTATGATTATATTTATATCCTCTGCCATCTTGCACCAATAGGTGTTCAAACTTGTCGTCCAAGAAATTCTCAAGAGAATCTAAAGCGCCCTGCAAATATTTTTTGGGAAAAAACAGTTTCTTTCCCAGAGGAATAGCAAAAATATGGAAGACAGATTTGGGCAGCTATCAGTTTAAATGATGCAATGTTCACCTTACTGAAGTCCCATTCCTTCGCCACTCTGCTACTTCCTAACATTAGGTTCCCAGGAAACAGAAAACATTGAAGCTAGAGCTGAGGCAGATAAATCAGAATTGTCAAACTTCCAGAACAAGAGTGAACCAAAATGGACATGTGGATATTTCAGGGGCAAAATATTTCAAACAGCTTCTTCAGAGAATAATTTGTAGAATAAGAATAGTCCTTGACTTATGATCACAACTGAGCCCAAAATTTCTGTTGTTTTGTCCCATTTTACAAGTTTCTTGCCACAGCTGTTAAGTGAATCGCTGCAGTTGATAAGTTAGTAGCTTGGTTGTTAAGTGAATCTGGCTTCCCCATTGACTTTGCTTGTCAGAAGGTCACAAAAGGGGATCCACATGACCCTAGGATATGGCAACGGTCATAAATATGAACCAGTTCCCAAGCATCCAAATTTTGATCACATGATAATGGGGACGCTGCAAACCGCAACTTTGAAAAACAGTCATAAGTCACATTTTTTCAGTGTCATTGTAACTTTGAACGGTCACTTAACAAACTGTTTAGTTTGAAAACTACCTGTTTTTCTTTAGCTTCTGTTTCTGTCTCTGTCTCTCTCTCTCTCTCTCTCTCACACACACACACACAGAGAGAGACAGACAGACACACACACACACACACAATCACACACAGACAGACAGAAACACATATACACAGAGAGAGAGAGAGACAGGGGTGGGATTCAAATTTTTTTAACAACTGGTTCTATGGGCATGGCTTAGTTAGTGAGTGTGGCTTGGTGGTCATGTGACTGCGTGGACATGGCTTGGTGTTCATGTTACTGGCTGGGCATGGCCAACTCAATATCACTCACATCGAGGCATGCATCTCCTCGCCTGGCCTCTCATGACTGTGGGGATGCTGCAACAGTCCTAAATATGAAAAATGGTCTTAAGTCACTTTTTTCAATGGTCACTCCACACAAGCAAAGTACCAGCAAAGGAAGGGAAAAAAACCTCCAGAGATGTTCCTGAGGCAGGAAATCTAGTCCTGCCAAGAATGTAATAACAGTTAATGGAGAGGCAGTTTCTATAAGCCACACCAGAATGTTTCCTTCCTGCCTTCCTTACAGGATTAGATCAGTAATTTCTTCTAACAACCAGTTCTCTGAACTGCTTAGAATGTTAACAACCAGTTCTAGCGAATAAGTGAGAACTGGTAGAATCCCACCCCAGAGAGAGAGAGAGAGAGAGAAAGAAAGAGAGGGAGAGGGGGAGAGAAAGAGGGAGGGAGGGAGAGAAAGAGGGAGGGGGGAGAAAGGGAGAGGGAGGGAGAGAGAGAAGGAGAGAAAGAGGGAGAGAGAGAGGGAGAGAGGGAGAGAGAGAGACCATTTAAAGCCCATTAGTGACCTCATTGGAATCTCTGGCATGATGGAGGGAGGGAGAGAGGGAGGAAAGGAGGGAGGAAAGGATAACTCTCCCGGGGATGTCCGGTTTGAGCTTCTTTGGCGAAGGACCGAAATCCACAATCGTGTGCAGTTTCAATCCGTGCTCACCACTGGAGCACCCTGAGCCGGCTGGATTTGGGGATAAGCCATCCCGTAGAGGTGGTGAAGATGGGGGAGACTGCCAGCAGGGTCAAGGAGAGTGCATCTGTCCTCCTCAGTTGGCCATTACTCCCTTTCCCAAAGGCGGTTGCAGCGGTGCTCAGAAATGGCCACCTCAAAGAAGAACTCGACCGGAAAAGAATGTGCAGGAGGAAGATAAGAAGAGAAAGTTTTGGTTGACCAGGTTAATCTGAAAAAGCAACAGTGTAAGGTACCCTGGAATTTGAACTATAAAAAATAACATTATTCCCAAAGAAGACTTTGAAGCAGCAAAGGAGAGAGGGAATGGAAAGGATTTGGCTTTTTTTTCTTCCCTTCCTTACACTGACAGCAAAGAGATTTAAGTAAGAAATTGACAAAAATCCACTTTGACATCAATAGGCATTTAAGCTGAAAATAAAATGTCAATAAAGACTTTTGGATACTCAAAAACCTTTAAAAGCAGGAAAGGAGAGAAAAATAAAAAATAAAAGGGCGGGATCTAGAAAAATGGAGGAGACTGCATGGAACTAAAAGGAACTTACAGTGAAACCTTAACAAGATTCCTAAAAGATACATTCTAACTGAAACTTTGTAACAAAATAATAGAACCCCAGGAAGAGAAAGTGCAAAAAAGAAGCAAGAAGAAACAGCTTTGGATTATTTGGATTACTGGGTGATTTTTGGATTTTTGGTTATTGGATTTAAATGACTAAAATCAATCGGGTGGTTGTTTAAAAGTGTTTAAAATGGCATCACTTTTAGAAGAACTGAAAATAGAATTTAAAAAACAGTAAGAAGATGCACAAGAAGACAGATGTTCTTTTGGCTTTGTATTTCAATTTTTAGAAATGGAAATCTGGAACTATGTGAAACAACAAGAAATGCTTGTAGAACAAGAAGGTTGGGACAAAGAAGAAGCCATCTTTAATGATCAAGTAATTTTATGTGGGGGGGGGGGAAGGAAAGAGGGGAAAGAGAGTGGAAAGTTTACAATTTGAAAAAACAACCAAAAAAAGAATAGTTTGAAAAGTAATTACAATATTAAGAAGCAACAGAAGAGAAGATCACAGAAGAGAGAATTAGAAGTATAAGACCAGGGGCCAAAAAGGGGAGGGAGAAGAAGAGGGGGAAGAAGGAAAGGAAAAGAAGTTATAAAAGACAGAAACAAGATATAGAGAAACAGGGAAAATGTATAAGGATTGAAAGTATAAGCCTATTTAGAGATATCTTGTAATCTTCACTGCAAAAACTGCAAAAACATATGCAAAAACATATGGACTACACAACTTGATCAGGGCAAAACAATAGACGCAATCTACATAGACTTCTGTAAAGCCTTTGATTCAGTGGTACACGACAAACTACTAAAACAAAAATCTTATGGTATCTCTGGACAATTGCATAACTGGATAGAAGCATTCCTGTCAAACAGACAACAAATGGTCAAAATTGGGAGTGTCCTATCAAATTCTGTACCTGTCAATAGCGGTGTCCCCCAAGGCAGTGTTCTAGGGCCAACTCTCTTCATACTCTACATAAATGACCTCTGTGATCATATTAAAAGCAACTGCGTTCTTTTCGCTGATGATGTAAAGCTGTTCAACACCACAGACAATACCGCTACCCTTCAAAAAGATCTTGACTATGTATCAGAATGGTCAAACAAATGGCATCTTCAAATCTCAACAAATAAATGCTCTGTCTTACATATTGGCAAAAAAATCAGAAAATAAAATACAAGCTGAATAGTCAAGACCTTGTTGATGATCCAAGCTCTATAAAGGACCTTGGAATACTCATCCTTAATGATCTAAGTGCTAGAGCCCACTGTAACTACATAGCCAAAAAGGCATTAAGAATTGTTAACCTAATCCTATTCTCTGGTAATATCACACTACTAACTAGAGCATACAAAACATTTGCTAGACCAATACTCGAATACAGCTCATCAGTCTGGAGCCCACATTATGTATCTGATATTAGCACAGTTGAGAAAGTCCAGAAATATTTCACAAGAAGAGTTCTCCACTCCTCTACTCATTGCAGAATACCTTATGCCACCAGACTTGAAATTCTAGACTTAGAAAACCTTGAATTACGCCATCTTCGGTCTGATCTAATTATGGTTTATAAAATCATACATTGCAATGATTTACCTGTCAATGAATACTTCAGCTTCAAGCATAACAACACAAGAGCACACAATAGATACAAACTCAAGGTTAACTGCACCAAACTTGATTGCAGGAAATACGACTTTAGCAACAGAGTGGTCAATGTCTGGAATACTCTATCTGACTCTGTGGTTTCTTCCCCAAACCCCCAAAATTTTAACCTTAGACTGTCTACTATTGACCTCATCCCTTTCCTAAGAGGTCTCTAGGGGGCGTGCATAAGTGCACCAACATGCCTACAGTCCCTGTCCTATTGTTTCTTTTATTTTTCTTATATGTACCCATTTCATGTATTCATAACTATGTATATACTTATACCTATTATCTTGTAAGTGATTGATAAATCAAATAAATAAATAAATAAATAGTGAAAATTTTAGGGATTCTGCAAAGGTACATAAGATAGTATTGTTATATTAGAAATAGAAATAATTTTAGAAAATATGAAACAATGTATGATTAAAATGATGGATAAAATACTTATTGTAATGCAGTTTGTTAATAAATAAATGAAATAAAGTGAATGAGAGAATGAAATTAGGAAAAGATGGGAACATTTTAATTATTATTAATGATTTATAAAAATATAAGTGAAGAGAAATATGGAAAAAAAGAATTAATTATGGAAAGTTTATAAGTGTTCACAAGGAAGTATGATATTCAACTGAAAAGACATGTTAAAGATGTTAAGATTCTAACTAATATTAATGATAGGATTGAACTGGAATGGAATGAGTGTTTCATTTACTATTGTGTGTGTGTGTGTGTGTGTGTGTGTGTGTGTGTGTGTGTGTGTGTAAAGAGCATAGGATGTATTTTAAGAATGTACCACGTGGAATTTGATTGGAAGTTATGTACTATATTGAATGTTATAATTTTAAAGACATAAATTGAAGTTTAAATAAGAGTTGAATGGATAAAATTAAAAGATATAAAGGTGTCATACTCCAAGTAGTAACTACAGGGGAAAATTTCTTTAATGAGAAAAGATAATATGACAAAAAGAATTAATGGAAAGGTGGCTGGTTTGAAAATAAATAAAGATAAGACAAAGATTTTGACAAAGAATATGCTATCAAGACAAAAGGAAGAACTGGCAGATCTATTGAAAATTCAGGTCACAAATAAGATCAAGTACTTGGGGATACATTTGACAGCAAGATGCAGTACACTAAAAAAATAATTATATCAAACTTAAGCAGCAGATAGCGCTAGATTTGGCGAAATGGGAAAATTTACAACTGTCATTAATAGGGAGAATATCAACAATCAAGATGAATATATTACCCAGAATTTTATATTTGTTCCAAACAATTCCAATTAGGCTTGGAAAAGATTACTTTGAAGATTTAAATAAAATTGTGTTGAAATATATAGGGCAAGGTAAGAAAGCGAGAATAAAGCTAAAACTTTTGCAAGATTCCAGAATAAGAGGAGGATTTGTTTTGCCTAATTGGGAGTTGTATTACCAAGCTACAAATTTGATGTGGGTTAAGGAGTGGATAACATTAAGAAATACTAGATTGTTGACATTAGAAGGACATGATCTGTTGTTGGGGTGGCATGCTTTTCTATGGTATAAAGGAACTAAAACACAGGGGTATTTTAGAAGACATTATATACAGGAGTCTTTATGGTTGAATTGGGAGAAAATTAAGAGAAAATGTTATTTGAAAATCCCAGTCTGGTTATCAACTATAGAAGCCTTTTCTTATCCTATAATATATAAAAAGGAACAAACAGTTAGATATGGTGAAATATTGAATGAAAAGGGTGAACTTAAATCTATACAAAACTTAGAGGAACAAGGTATAAAGATGAATTGGTTTTCATATGCGCAAATACATTCAAGGTATGATAAAGATTCTAAAACAGAAGGTTTCTATGATAAACTGACTGATTTAGATAAGATTTTAACAGGTACTGATGAAAAGGTGATTAAAAAATTGTATGGATACTTATTAGAAATTAAACTAGAAGAAGAACAAGTTAAAGAAACAATTATTGCTTGGGGGAAGAATTTTGGATATGGGATTGATTTAGAGAAAGGACAAAAATTGTGGTCTCAAAATTATAAAATGACAATGTCAACAGCATATAAAGAAAATTTGTATAAGATGTTTTACAGGTGGCATTTCCCCCCAACAAGAATAGCAAGAATGTTCAAGAACAAATCTGAAAAATGTTGGAAATGTCATCAGACACCTGGCTCATATTACCATTTGTGGTGGACTTGTGCGGATGCTAAAAAATATTGGACTAAAATCCACATGTGGTTGGAAAAAATGACCAAAAAGCATATAGATTTGAAACCAGAGATATTTTTATTGGGAATTTTACCTGAAATATATAGTAAAGAATTGAAATACCTGATTGTAAATGTATTAACAGCGGCTAGGATTGTATTTGCTAAAAACTGGAAAAATGAGAAAATACCATCACAGGTGGAAATCATCAAGAAAATATTGGAATGTGCTGAAATGAGTAGATTGACATTTGAAATCAGAGTACAAGATGATAAACAATTTTATAAAATATGGGATCTATTCTATCAATGGTTAGACAATAAAACATGGTAATGAAATATGTAGATTCTTAGAAAATAATAAATATATAAAGATGTATTCTTTTCTTATTATATCTATGAAATGATAGATTTGAGGTGATAATATGAACTGTCAGAAAACAAATTAAGTAAAATATGATTATTTCGTGAAACATGAATGAATAAAAGTATAGTCAAATGATTGATTAACAATGATATTAATGTATTTAATACTTGATTGAAAATATGAGAATATATATAATGTAATTGTAATTGAAGACTACGAAATGGAAGCACAAAACAATTTGTAAACCAACCGGCACGCTGTATGTATATATATAGAAGATGGCTTGATGTTTTTATGTTTTTGTTTGTCTATGTTCGTCTTAAAAACCAATAACAATTAAAAAAAAGAAAAGAAAAGATAATATGAAATTGAAACAGGACAGACAAAAGTATAAATATAATGATTGGAAAGACATTGAAACTTAGAAAAAGATATCGAATTGAATTTAGATATGAGATAATTAAAAATAAAGTTGAGAAAACCAACAGAGGGGAAAAATTATGGAGAAAGTGTTAAAATAGTAATAAGATATTGAATAGAATACAAAGATGAATATGAAATTGAGTTTGTTCTCTATGAAGAAGTGATAACCCGGGATCATGCTATTCTCAAAAAAAGATGTTTTATTTGTATTATGTTTTTGTGAAAACCCAAATAAAACTTATATTAAAAAAAAAAGAAATTCTCTCTCCCAAAAATTCAAATAAATACCCCCTTCATTTTTCCAGCTGCAAGTCAACTGAAGAATTTCGGCAGGGGTATACAATATGTGCTCTGCCTTAAACCACAGACTCTCCTGCTTCTATAGCTGGGACTGAAAACAAGCTATTTCATTAGAAACTAATTACTTTTCTTTCTTTCTTTTTTCCTTTGAGGGATATCAGATGCAAGTAGTGGGGAAAGCTAAATTATAGCCTTGAAATCATATACACAAAAACCAGCATTGCCCATTTTCCTGATTGAATCTTTGGGGGGGGGGGGATAATTAAGTACAAGAAAGGATTTGTATTTCAAAATTGATAGACGAGAGTATATTTTTAAAAGCTTCCCAGAAAAAGGGGAAAAATACTTTAAAAATAAAAATTGCAGTTGTTTTGTAAGCTTTCTTTGCCTGAAGGTTGAATTGCAATTATGATAGCTATAAACAAGTATATTTAAAAAGTGAACTTCTCATCAGTTTGTTACATTTTACAGCCTGGTCTCAAAAGCATAAAATTGATGAGGTCTTTTACTGGGCCAACTCTTGTGGTGGCATCTTTTATTGAATAATCAAATTCCAAGTTAATTTCATTACATAGCACAATAAATGATGGGTCGGAGAACTGAAATCTTCAGTTTAACACTAATATTTATGATATATTATAACTACTATTTGGTGCAGGGGTGATTCTGTTTCAACTCCTTCCATCAAAACGACGCTATAGAGCGTTGCACACCAGAACAACTAGACACAAGAACAGTTTTTTCCCGAAAGCCATCACTCTGCTAAACAAATAATTCCCTCAACACTGTCAAACTATTTACAAAGTCTGCACTACTATTACTGTTAAATCTTCTCATCACTCCTTATCACCCATCCCCTCCCACTTGTGACTGTATGACTGTAACTTTGTCACTTGTATACTTATGATTTATATTGACTGTTTCCTAGTATGATTTGATTGCTTATTGTACCCTATGACTATCATTAAGTGTCGTACCTTATGATGTATCTTTTCTTTTATGTATACTGAGAGTATTTATACCAAGACAAATTCCCTGTGTGTCCAACCACACTTGGCCAATAAAGTATTCTGTTCTATTCGGTCTGGGAGCTGGATTCTATTGTTGAGAGTACACAAAGTTTGGAGGAAATTAAACAGTAGCAGAAGAATCATTGCAACAACAGTATCTTAGTTAATGTCATAGGGGAACTGAGGGCAATATGAAAGGCTGCCAATAATCTCATAGCTGATTGTGGAAAATGAGATATGTAGCTTGCCCTCCCTCTCACTTATAATCTTACCACTTGACAATAGGACCAAGCAAGGCAGTGGGATATATGATTCAATAGTGAATTCATTTTTCAGTCCAAAGTGTTTGTAATGTCCTGCTGTACCATGCAAAATATAATGTTGGGACTGAAAGTGTGATTCCACAAATGAAAAGTCAATGTTTTATTTCCTCTGCCAGAATTCCTTTCATGAGGTTTTGTTGATGGAATTCCTTCTTTAAAAAAAAAATGGAACTGGTTTCTCTTTCTGCAATTCAGACATGCCATCAAAATTTGCCAGTGAACATTGGCATCTGCAAAAAAAATTAGAATTTTGGTCCCTCTTTCCTTCCTCAATCTGCATTCATAAAAATCTATTGAGATTGCATGCATATTATTCTGTCTAGAGCCTTGATCCATGGGGTTGCTTGAAACAAAGAACCATAATTATATGCTGAATTGCTTTTAGTAGCAGTTATTGTTTTAACTGTTTGTTCTGTTGTATGCTGCCCAGGGTCACGTTTGTAAATTTGCTGAATAAATTTTCTGATAGGTACCATGGCAGGAAAAGAGCTGTTGAGGTTTAAAAACTCTGAGTATAAGACCCCTAAAATGAACATTCTAGGTGAGATTTTAAAGTACATGTATTAATCCTTTCAATAAAATTAGAAGAAAGTATGCTATTTTTGATCAAATGAACAAGGTTTGCCCACTAATACCAATAATCCATCTTCTAACTAAATGGATTCAGAGATTGGTATGAATGGATATGAATTGATATGAATTAAGAGATGCAGATCAGCTCAAATTCAATTTGAATTTTTAGATCAGATTAGATTCATTCTATTTAAGTTCAATTCAAATTGACTGAAACACAGGTAGTCCTCAACTTGTAACAACACTGAAAAAAAGTGACTTAGGACAGCTTTTCACAATTACAACCATTGCAGCATCACCATGGTCACATGGTCACATGTCCGATGCTTGGCAACTGGTTTATATTTATGACGGTTGCAGGGTCCTAGGGTCATATATCAACTTTTAGTGATCTTCTGACAAGCAAAGTCAGTGCAGAAGCCAGATTCACGTAATGAATGTGTTACTAACTTAATAACTGCAATGATTCACTTAATAACTGTGCCAGGAAAAGTTGTAAAATGGGATAAAGCTCACTTAACAAATGTTTCACTTAGCAACATAAATTTTGGGCTCAGTTGTGGCCATAACTCAAGGACTAGCTGTTCTGAAATCAGTTTGATTCAGTCCTCAGGGCAATTCAGTTTTCCAAATAACCCTTTTTAAAGTTCAATTCAACAATTTGATCTGAGTCATCAATTCTAAAGAAACAGAATATTTGTAGCTCAGGGTTGACATGAGGGGTCCTTGGTGCTCTCTGAGCTTGCTTGTTTTCTTACAGACGTTTCATTACCCAAACTAGGTAACATCATCATCAATTGCATTTGGAAAGTTCAGATTGGTGACCATATTGCCTTTGAACATTACTTCCAAACTGAGTCTTAGAATAACTTTTTATATAGCCTTTTTTTTTAAAAGGCCAACCATCTAGATCATGTGCCAAACTTTTTATTTCTGAGAAATGCAAATGTTGCAGATCATGATGCCCATCAAAACTTGACATAACATTTCTGGGGTCTAACTTGAGAACACCTCTTCTTTTTTACTTTGAGATGTAGGGAGGACTGTACTCAGGTAACAAAGTCAAGAAGTTCAGGATCTCACACAACAGTAGATATGAAACCATGAGTAGAAAACTTAGATAATGAATTAAATTCTTAACTTAATTCTTAAATTGCTTAACCATTTTCAACAACCCTTTCATTCTCCCATACAATCATGGTTTTGTACTATCTTTCAACCAGATGTCATAGGTACTAGTTAGGGTTTTGGGAAAAGACCCTACATGCAATAGATGGTTGATTCACGTCAGACATTTCTTGGTTCCATCCTCCAGTCCTGTACAAACTCACAAACTTTCCCTCTGAGTAAATTCTCCCTTCTCTGTTGAACAGTTTGCCCACTACCTTTTCCAACATAATGAAGTGTTACCTCTACTTACTTGCCTAGACCCCTTCCTGTTCCGCAACATCTTAGAATGATTGATCATCTATTGGTGTAAATAATGTCTAGTAGCTTCTCTTGGTATCTGCCTTCCCAGAGTCGCAAATGGTATCTCAGGTCATTAATAACAAAGTTGTCTTATTGGCCTGTGAGTTGCTTTCTTGCTAAAACTGCTGGAACTCTGGAAACAGCCCAAGTATCTCCAATCTGCTTTCTTGACAAAGATGGCCATACATTTTTGAAATGCTTGACGACCTCCTCCTCCTGTTGAATTTCTGCCTGAGGACCTATTTTACATTTGACAGCCACCGATATGAATAGATAAAGAGGACGCCTATGGAATCTCTGATCTCAGGAGGGATAGCAGAGGCGGTCCTCCAGAAATTGGAATATGAGGCAATGAAAATTTACAAGCCCAGGTTTTGGGCACATTATGTTGATGACTCATTTGTCATTATTAAACAGCAAGATAAGATAAGATTTATGAGCATCCTCAATTCTATATATCCAGACATCCAATTTACGATGGAGAAAGAGACTGATAACACACTGGCCTTCCTGGATGTGCTAGTCAGCCATAACCCAGATGGGAGCTTTGACACAGGTATGTACCGAAAAATAACAAGCACAGACCGTATCCTACACAATGAGAGCAATCACCCCATTGCACATAAAGTCAGTTGTATTTGGGCACTGTTAATAGGGTGGACACTCATTGTAGTACACTGACAGCCAAAGCCAAGGAGAGGGCATATCTTTATCAGGTCTGCAAGCTCAATGGTTATTCCATGGACTTCATCCAAAGGTCTACTACAACCAGGGCCCAACAACCCATTGAAGGTGCAAGTGGAAAAGCTACATGGAGGGTGCTCCCTTATATATGGAGAGTATCTGAAACTGCTGCATGCATTCTCTTGGAGCATGGAGTCAAGGTGGCGCACAAACCGTACCAAACTCTAAGAATGAGAGTGATGCGCCCAAAGGAAACACTATCCAAGGTTGGTTTATCGCATCAACTGTCGTAACTATGCAAGCAATTATGTAGGGGAAATGGCCAAGCGGCTGCAGCCCAGAGTACAAAAAGCATAAAGAACAGCGCTCTCAGATCTGGGCACTTATGAAGGAGCATAATCACACATTCTGTCTTCAAGAGGCTGAAGTTGTTGCCCATGATATAACTAAAGGAGGACGCCTATTAGAAGAAGCCTGGTTTTCCAACAGCAATTCCATCAATAGGCATATTGAACTACAACTGGCCTACCAAGCATTGAGACACCAGGAAAGACCTTCCCATTGGGGAGCAATGACCAATGACACCCCTCACCCCTGGGCATGTGGATTCATCCTATGAAGGCACAGCCAGGCCTGACCAAATACTAGAGGACCAAATAATAGAGGAGCCCGGCAGAGCTGCTTCAAGCCATAGACAAGAATAATGAAGAACGAGCTGGGCCGACCACAAGGTCACAGGCAAAGCAACAAATTGCAATAGCTGATAGGGTAACATCACTTCATAGAGATAAGCAATCCAAGCTGGAAACCAACATGACTGAAGCGAAAACAACAGAATTAATTATAGGTGGGAGGCAGTTGGAAGGGCTTTTTATGCGTGCAAGGGCTAAATTGATTAATGATATATAAAGGCATCGACCTCTGTAATGGTAGTTTAATACTCTGATAGTCAGCAGAGGCTGATGAAAGCTTAGTAAGTATAATAAATATAATTTTGTTCCAGAGATCGCAAAATGTCTGTTTCTTCTCTTACAAGTATACCTGGAACTTGTATTTTTAGAATGGTTATATATAATATAGTATAGTATAGTATAGTATGGTATGGTATAGTATAGTATAGTATAGTATAGTATAGTATAGTATAGTATAGTATAGTATAGTATAGTATAGTACAGTGTAGTGTAGTGTAGTGTAGCGTAGCGTAGCGTAACGTAATGTAATATAATATAATATAATATAATATAATATAATATAATATAATATTTGTTGTTGTTATGTTATGTTATGTTACGTTACGTTACATTACGTTATGTTACGTTATGTTATGTTACATTATATTACATTATATTATATTGGCATGTATTCATTCTTTTCCTTTTCCCTCAGACAGGGAAACATGATTCAGTGGAAAACTTTCAAGAGGCTTTGGAAATTATTCTGTGGAAAACACGCTGCTCCTAGGTAAATGCCATGAACACTGGAGAATACCTGAGGGAGCAGACTGTCTGTGTCAGACAAGGCATAAACTGTGTTGCTCCCTGCTCTTCTTGCAGCAAATTGTCATATGTTATTAATGTACTTATATTCTTCCTCCCTGGCTGCCTAATGACTCATGGCTGGAGCTATTATGGAAAAGACTTTTGAGAAGTAATGAGAATAACAAGTAGGAAACGCTCCCTGAGTTCCTGCTTGTTTTTCTCTTTCTTTCTTTCTTTCTTTCTTTCTTTCTTTCTTTCTTTCTTTCTTTCCTTCCTTCCTTCCTTCCTTCCTTCCTTCCTTCCTTCCTTCCTTCCTTCCTTTTTGGAAGAGTTGCTTTGCTTAGGGACTCTTGGTTGGGCTTTCTACAGAGCTTCAGTGGCATACTTCAGTTCAAGGAAACTTTACTCAGATAATCTCAGACCGGCAAATTAAAACAGGAACTCACCCGGAAACATCAAACTGCTTTACTGCTGCTTGCGGGATTTTTATAGATTATCTACAGTGTTGGAATTTCACTTCCTTGTAGAAAAAATGTTGCGGGAAGTTGGGTGATGGGATGGGGTTTCAAATCAGTTACTCACGGACTTTGAGCACCTTATTAAACACTCTACTTCTCAAGGCATTTTGGGAATTGCAAGGCTAACGGTTCTTTGGGCTTCTTTTAGTGTTTCATCTTAGTTTCTTGAATGTGTCCAGTCCAACCCTTAACTCTGTCCTCTCCTATCCTTAGGGAAGGGTACATTTCAGTAAGGGTCCCACCAATACAATTGGGGGTTCAATTTAGTTCTAATATCTGAATATGGGCTCAAGGCTGCCCTTTTCTTTTAACTTCTAGATGGTACATGCAAATTTAAATCTCTTGACAATGAATGAATAATGGCCAGACTAATATTTAGAAGTGCTGTCTCAAACTTCTTACTGGTTTAAAAATAAGCCACAAAACATCCACCCCATCCACAAATTTGCAGTGTTTTGAAAGGCTATGAAGTCTCTCAAGTTCACTTAACTTGGTTTGCTGCTTTGGAACAATTCCTTGCTTCAATTCATCATGGAACAATTCAATCAAAGCTTGGTGGATCCAAAAGGCTCCGTTGCAACTTCAGAATGCCATTTTCTTTCTGTCTCAGTCTATAGCTGTCATTCCCACTTTCCTCTTTTGCTGAAAAATAAAGCATTTGGATAGCTATTGATCCCCATCCTGGTAGGGGGTTGGGAACTGCAGCAACAAAGAGAAAAAAGGAACTTTGGAACAATCTTTGGGAAGCATTTTCTAAAAGGAAGAAGGAGCATTGCTCTTGGTACACTCCATTTAGAGGACTATCTTGGGTGCCTGCAGACTTCTTGCCTGCTCAAACAAAACCCTTTGCAAATAAAATAGATAGCACAAAAGTGCACAGTTCTCTAGGATTCTTTCTGCCCTTTTACCTTGTGGGTAAACACATGCATCCTTTTTGAAATGCCAAATAAACCATTAAACATCAAAACCCTCATCCCTATGAAATTAGGTGGGTCTGCTGAGCCCATTGATAATCCCTGCCAGAACTTGAAATGGAATCCACAGCTTTTTTTTTTTCCAGAGTTTGCACTGTCGGACACCAGATCAATTACAGCTCAGATCAAAATATTTATCCAACTCAAAGAGAATAAGAAAGAATTCAAATTGTACATTATTAAATGCAACTAATTTGATCAAGGAAAGAAGGGATGAAAACAGCAAAGAGTTCTTCCCCATT
Organism: Pseudonaja textilis; assembly: GCF_900518735.1. The sequence goes on from NW_020769312.1 coordinate 37,697,851, forward strand.
GGGAGTAGTGGGATGCTGGATGCCAATTTGATCATCACAGGATACCTACCTATTCCGTTCTAGACAGAGGCTTTGAGGCTCAAAGGAAGACCCACAAAGAGACAAGATGCCTTAGGCAGGCTTGAAGCGATGCTTAGTTACTTCAACAAAACAGAAGTTCTGAGGAATGCATTTGCTTCAGAACCTAGATCTATAGTGGAAAAAAAGCACAACTGGATTTAAGGCTAACTAGGGTTTCCAGGCAAATGGTCAGAAGACTCAAGGTATGCATTAAGCTTCAGTGTGTATCCCTTGAAATGAATCTAAAGTGCTATAATCCCTTGAGGTGTTTTTGTACTTAACATTGTTGTCAACTTCTGCATGAGTAAAATCCATTCCAGCATTGGAATAATTGCATATTTAAATAGTCAATAATTTCCATTGAAACCCTCCTTGTAGCTATATTCTCCTATGGGTCGTTAGAGGTAGTTTTTGGGGAGAAAGTGCTAAAAATATAAAACAAAGAACCGCAAATACTGTGGCATCATGTAGATTAATACATACTGTAAATTGCTACAAAAGAATTTTAGACTCCAGTTCATCAGATAATGTATAGCTGAACTCTTCCTTTTTATGATAGACAGATAGCCTATAGTGATCTCCATTAATGACCAGCTATTGGCAGCTAATACTACATGAGGTAAAGTCCTCTTGGGAGAAACATGTTAAGCAATCATTATACTAATGATTATAAAAGAAGGTATGGGTTAGTCTTAGGGTTACACTAGCATCGAGTGCTTTTATTATTGTTTGTATTTTTTTGAATCATACCTTCATTTTGATCTTTAGAAGTTTTAATTTCTTAATGCTAAATTCACGGACATTAAGCAGCAGAGTTGGATGAAGCTTCAAAGCCATGCTTTGAACAGTCAAAACTTCATCTGAATCATTCTCTCCAAGCAAATGTGTAAATTCGAGACAGCAACTTGAATTGCTACTGCTCTGAAGCCCTGTCATGTCATAGCTTTTCGTCTGTAATATATAGTATATGGTTGCAGCTTGAATTTCATAAATAAAGTAAACCCAGAAGGAAGGCAAGTAATATTTAGGGATGGCAGGGTTAACTGTGTCTTTCAATGCTCAAATTATTGAATATGGCTAGCCACAAGCCTCATCTTACTTTCTTGACTGGGGCAGGATTAAATCTCTTGACAATGAGTGTAGAAATCAAAACTAATCTGTACATGCACATTTACTGTTTTTAAAAAAAGTAGGTCAGAAGGACTTATTTTGTGTAACCTTTTCCTTTATGTCTAAAAGTGCTTTTTTTCAAAAGGCAACTGGACTTTTGAAAAAGCACCTTTGGGACAGCTATGACCTGGATCACTAAGAATCTCCACAGACTCTTGCTTTATAGATGCTTTTCTATGGCATTGAAACTCCCTGTGCCAGTCTGTTCCTGTTGCCTTGGCTAACTAACGTAGTGTACTGCCAGCAAGCCAGTTGTCAGCCAATTCTGTCCTGCCTAAAAGAGACCACCGTTTGTCAATATTTCCTGCCTTGCCTTGCATGCCAAAATAGCCAATTATGAAGGTGTGTCCTTTACTAGGGCACAACTTTCCAATCAGTTTTTCCAACACTCCTGGTATACCACAAAATCCAGTGATCAGAGACAATGTATAACACCACCCCACAAGGCCGCATCAGTAAGCATGCTGAAAGTGACATTCAAAAAGCAAGTGAAAGCGTGAAAAACTAGTTTGTGTATTCTTTATTTCTTGGTTGGAAAAATGACACTTTCTATACTGATTCAATCAACACAGACTCTTTGCTGGTTAATGTGAAGGCTCTGCTTTCCTTCTCTCATGCCTGTTATCACTACAGGAGGTAAATTTCAAAAATTTGTAGTGATGAAATTCTCAGAAGGTATCTGTCTGAAAGCAGAATTATTGTCTATCAAAGAGTTCTCTGTTCCCAATATATTTTTATCCCATTCTTCCAAAGGATAAATTGGTGGAAAGTTTTGACACTGCCACTTTATAGCAAGAAATCTTTTTCTTTGTTTGTTTTGTAAATCTTAATCCAATTGGCTTGCTTTTAAATTTTAAAAAAGAATAACCTCAAACTGGAATCATGGTTTCTTTGAATCTCATATGTCCAGTTAGAATTGAATCAGGGCTAATTAATGAAAGTCTATTTACTAAGCAATGACCAGTAAGAAGTAAGACTTTTCCCCCCTACTCAAACTGTAAATTATACTAGGCATAACAAGAGGGTCAACCATCAATAGAAAAGTTTCCCTTAAAAAGTTTTCTTAAGTTTTTGCGGGTATTATATGTATGGTATTCAGCTTTGTTTGGGTATTTTCCCACGTCATTATAGTTGTACTTCTGACCCCACCACCTACCTGGAAAAAAACACCAAATCCAAAATAAAAGCCTCTTCCCTCAGTGAAGCGATCCAGCAAAGAATCATCCCCAGAGAAAAATCATCCAGATGCCCTAAACTCTATGGCCTCCCCAAGATACACAAAGAAGGAACACCACTCAGACCCATAGTCAGCTCCATAGGGTCACCTCTACAGAATCTTGCCAAATTTCTCGCCAAACAACTCCAGACCTACACAGAATCCATCACCTCACATGTACAAAACTCTTTCCACTTCATAGAAACTATAAACAAAACCTACAACTTGGCAACCTACTTATAAGCTTTGATGTTATATCCTTCTTCACCCAAGTACCTATTAAAGAAGCCTTGACAGCCATCCAAAACAAATACAACCCCCCTAAGCACATCCTAGATCTGACCAACCACTGCCTAACCAACGCATACTTCATCCACAATGGACAAAGATACAAACAGATAGAAGGAGCACCTATGGGATCACCCCTCTCACCTGTCATCGCTAACTTATACATGGAACACTTTGAAACCAATGCTGTAGACAAATCTGAACACAAACACAAACTCTGGTCTAGATATGTAGATGACACTTTTGTAATTTGGCCACACAGGAAAGAAAAACTGGACAACTTCCTCACACACCTCAACAGCCTACTCCCCAAAATACAATTCACCATGGAAACAGAAGCCAACAACCAACTTCCCTTCCTGGACATCCTAACTTACAAAAAACCCAATGGCTCCCTAGGACACACCATCCACTGGAAGAAAACACACACACACTGCTACTTAAATGCACAATCCCATCACCACCCTGCACAGATCAACTCCACAGCCAAGACCCTCATCTCCAGAACCAAACGCCTAGCTGACAAAGATCACCTGAGAACAGAATTACACACCCTCACAAATGTATTAATTTCCAATAGATTCCAAAGAAGCACAATTACCAACCTGATCATAAGGGAGACACCCCCCCAGAAACTGAGACACAGAACAGGACAACCGTATCACCCTCCTCCCCTACATCAAAGGCACCACAGATAAAATCAGCAAAATTCTCCACAAACACAATATCAGGACAGCCTTCGGCACTGACCAAAAAAATAGCCAACATCCTAAGAAACCCCAAAGACAAGATCCAGCAAGAAAACCAAGGAGTTTATGAAATACCATGCAACAATTGCCCAGCCACATACATTGGACAAACCAACAGGAGAATAAATGCACGCATCACAGAACACAAGAACACAGTCAGAAAAGAAGAAAATACTTCCTCCCTTTTCCAGCACCTTAAAGCCACAGGACATGAAATTAATTTTAAGGGAACCAAATTAATCTCCAATACGGAACACTTCAACAAGAGAATAATCAGGGAAGCCATCGAAATAGAGAAACACCCCCATAACATGAATAAACAGGATGATGCCTCCCACCTACTAGACATCCCTTATTAACAAATGATTCCCAACCACAAAAACCAACACTGGACCCAAAACAACACATGACATTTCCACCATTCTCCCTCACCAGACTCAAACCCAAACCCATCCCATAGGCGAAAGACAACCACCATCTGGAAACCAGACCATGGCTGCATCACCAGCTGCCACACACCCCGACCCCCAAGCCAAGCAAACGGACACACACCATGAACACATATCCAGGCCTCAAACTCGGAGCCAATCCAAAACCCAGAACATCACATCACAGCCACCCACTCAGGATATCACATCACGGAACTCAGGAGGTTACCCCATAAAACTTCAGGATGTTGCAACACAGCCAACGACCCAGGAGATTACAGCACAAGACCTAGGATGCCACAACAATAGAACTTAGAAGGTCATCACACAGCCCATGATCCAGGTCATTATGACCCAGGAGATTACAGCACAAGACCCAGGATGTCAAAACAATAGAACTCAGAAGGTCATCACATCGCCCATTACCCAGGTCATTACAACACAGGAGCCTGATAGAGACACAGCCAATACCTCAGCCACACATGTTTTTACAAAAAAGCCAGCCAATCTGCAAACATCAACTCCATCAACCAATCAAGAAATGACAACACAGCCAACCTCCCCACCAGTATATATAGGGAGACGGCAGCTCCCATCACACTTTGCTTGCACAAGCACAAAGTCGAAAGCACCAGCCTGAAGATGGCGAGTGGGACCTTGTTGAAACATTGCCAAGATGCTCTCAATCTTACACAGGAAAAGACCCGAACACGCCAAGACCTGCATACCTGTACCTATGAAAATCTACAAATATATATACACACACACACACACACACACACACACACACACACACACACATACAGAGAGAGAGAGAGAGAGAGAATGTGTGCTAATATAACTTTTAAAAGATGCTATTTGAATTATGAGATATGTATGTACTATACTTTGCATAGAAATGAACATAAAAAGAGATTGTGTATACAATGTGAATCAACTGCACATTCAACCAAATCAATTCTCTACCATTACTTCATCTGTAGTATGCTGAAATGACCAATGTCAGTCAATAACATGAGAAGACAGTCAATCCAACCAGCACTAAAGATTCATTGCAAACTGTTTTCTGTTCCTCTCATTGCAAATGAACCAACGTTGTTAGTGTTTTGAAGTTTTAACTGTGATTATAAAAATGAAACTGCAGTTGAATTTGCAAAAAACAATAATCTAAATTGAAGACAATTAAGCAACCCATCTGGATCTTGATAGTAAGAATATGCCGTATTATTTAGATGAGAAGAAAACACTTCTCTTAATCCAATCACGTACAATCCAGAATGCCATATGTTAAACTCATCCCTCTTCAATCCATTCATCCTTGTAACTTCCACGAATGATCTTTTCAGTCAATCCTAGATAAGAAGAGAAATAGACATTTTTGTGCTTTCCATAATAATCCAATAAGTAGAGATAACAAAGCTCAGGTACATAATATGTGTAGTAACATTTATTTATACATCTTTTTTGAATCGGTGTCCAAACATGTACACCGTGAAACTGTCCTAGAGGGTAAAATGCCAATTGCATAGACATTTTAAAAACTTTTTGGGAAAAAATTGCTAAGAACATAATTTTACATGTTAATAAATCCTCAGGTAGTTCCTTAATGTACGTTAATGTCATCTAATTTACTAGTCTGTCCTTCAGCTTATTTTGTGGGCATCATTTTAATGGGACAAAGACTGCAAGGAGAAAAAAAAACAATTAACACATCTTAATAGCTTTTCTATGCAATTTTTGGCATTTTCCTATGAAGGATAAACATTATCCAGATGTATTATGTCTCCATCGAGCTGATTACTCTCAACATGCACCAGTGTTCCCCCAAACAATTTGAAATATGATTAAAAGCCAAGCATTAAAAAAGCATTCATTAAGCAGAAGTCCTATTCACCGTCTGCACTGTGTGGTAAGAATGTCCCCCAAGAATCCAATAACTTTGCTTGTTGCCAAAATTGAGTGTTCCGATGTGCCAATCTCTATCTAGAAAACTTGAGAACAATTTGCTTTTTGATGTGTTCACCTACTACGGATCTGAACTGGTTGTCCTGATTATGCATAGCAATGTTTTCTGAAAATAAATATTTGCACATTGAACATAGGAATCTGATCTAGTTAGGCTTGAAAAGTCCCACTGTGCTATTGCTGTATAGTCACAAGCAGACAGTTCTCAGATTTCTTTCTTTCTTTCTTTCTTTTTTGTAAGTCTGTCTGCCAAATGGGCATATCGGATATTTTAAAAAATAATTGCGAAATTAGAATCAATGTGATTATTTTCTCGAGAGCTCATATCAGGAGAGCTTTGACTTTATCACACAATCGCCAATATGTTGTCCTCTGATCTTGTTCAATTTATTCTGGGCAAGATAAAATGCTTCAAGAGATGTCAGACTGTGTTTCTGAAATAGCATGGATAATTAAACTCCTCTAAATAACATCATTTAGAACTTGCAATGTGATTTGGTATTACAGGCTTTTTTCGCTTTCTGTGGTAGTGTTTAGAAATTGGATTATTTTTATTTTGCTTAAAAGAGGGTTGTAGTTGCAAATAATTACTTAAGTGAAAAGTACCTAGACAACAGACATATTTCACTGGCACAAAATCACTGATTCCCATTCATCAGCAGTCACTATTTCTTGAAATTTGGAGAGAGAGGGTGGGGGGAGGGAGGGAGATAGAGATAGATGGAGATAGAGATAGAGACAGAGATAGAGATAGATAGATAGATAGATTGTGGAAGACTGGGAGAATAGTGTGTAAACATTTCTCATTGAAGTTTCAATGTCTCTTTTTAGCTTGACCTCTTTGCAAACGTCAAACATCTTCAAATTTGCACAGCATGGAATGCAATTTGGCTAGATTAAATGTAGAATATCATGTTTCCGCTACTGAGTCTTCCCAATACCATGGGGCACTGTTGGACATCAATAGCATTATCTTCATTAGGCCTAGTTTGAATGTGTATATAAAACTTTTGATCACAGAGGCTACTACAATGGCATCACAGCTTTGAAAACAATAATATTCCCCAAGTGATTATTGTAATCTGGAATGCATATTTAAAATAGCATATCAAATATTTATTGATGGGTTTATCTATGTTCTTATTTATAAAATAAATAAAATAAAAAGTATGAAATACTGCCAATGGAATTTCATCATTGATACTGTGAACCATTTCATATAATGCTGTAGAACATTTCAATAAATGTAAAGCACAGTACTCATTTGTTAGTTCTCTTGTGCCTGTGCATAATTTCCATGTGCTTATTAATATCCTAAACAGAAAGTATCAAACTAATTATTCATTTTGATTGTCAATTAAACACTATCAATAATAATTTTAATTTCTTCCAAGTCTAAATGCTCATTTTGAAAATTCATTTTCCTTCACTCCTTTACCAGATTGTCTTTTAAGCCAACACCCAGGCTACACACCAGCACTGTCCATGGACCATCGGGAACTAGTCCATGTAAGTGAGTGAAGCCCCATCCATCCATGCACAGGATCCAGGCGATTTGCGAAACCACGCCCTCCCCCCCCGCCCCAGTCCGTGGAAAAACTGCCCTCCACAAAACTGGTCTCTGGCACCCAAAAGAGTGCTATTTTAAGCAGGATGTCCAGCAATCTTTCTCCTAAAGAAGGGTTTATGTTTCTAAGTTGTTTTCCACACTGTCCCTATGAGGTTTACTTGATAAATGCTTTAAGAAATCCATCATCTATTTATCCTCCCCCATTTTGCCATGGAAAATGTTATAGAACAGGGGTGTCAAACTTAAGGCTCACGGGGTGCTTAAATCTGGCCTGCAGGGCCGGCCTGGAAATAGCAAAGGACCGACCCGCAGTGCCTCTAGCAGCCAAAACTCCTAGGAATCTGTTTTCCCTCCTGCCTTCAAACCTCAATTAACAAGCCATCAACTCTGAAGATGCCCTGATAATTCAACATGCATCAAATTGTGGGATTCTGAGGGATTATGTAGATTCAATCAATCATGTATCAATCATGTAAATTTGAGGTCACTGTTTATACTTCAAACTTACAGTGACATTTGGGGATGAATTATTTATCTTCCTTTTTTTTTCAAATTTATTAAAATTTACTTATACTGGATAAATATGTTAATTTTAATAGAGTGACTTGCTGTCAAGAACTGTACATCTTCCATCAGTTCCCTGCCATGAGCAAGCCTTCGAATTTGATTTTTTTTCTCCATTTTTGTTTTCATTATAAGTCGATTAGCTTCCCAGTTAAGTTATATTCTTTTCTGCTGAAGGAAACTTTTTGTTTATTATTTATTTATATTTGGTATTACTAGACCACCCATTGTCCTCAAAGAGGGATTCAGTTATTTTGATTCAAACAGTAAATAGAATTCACATGACATCTGAAGGCTTAAATAACATCTTATTGGATAGTTACCCACAGTTCCTACACACAACATAAGGGCTATCTCTAGTCATGTGTGTATCTCTAGTTACGAACAGAAAATGTCATAGCAACAGTGGTGGGATTCAATTTATTTTTTTTACTACCGGTTCTGTGGGCGTGGCATGGCAGAGGAAGGATACTATAAAATCTCCAGTCAGAGGTGGTATTTTCCGGTTCTAACTAATCAAAATTTCTATTACTGGTTCTCCAGAACTGGTCAGAGCCTGCTGAATGCCACCTCTGCATAGCAAGGTTTCTCTGAACTGTATACTCCAATCCACTCATCCAAAAGGTGCTGCTGTACTCCAAACTAAATTAATTATATATTGAAAATAAACACCAACAAATAAGTGCATCCCAAACTACCCCATCTCATCATTTTGAGAAGAAACGTATTGGGGAATAAGGCAGACTAGAACCTCTCTGGCACCCACATTTATCTTTAATAATTTTTTTCTCTGTGATGAGTAAAAGTGGTTTCTTTTGAGAGGTGTGTGTGTGTGTGTGTGTGTGTGTGTGTTTGGTGCATTTGTGTCATTGTTAACTCTGGCAAGTCCCTGGCAAGTCTCTTCAGTTTTCTTGGCAAGATTTCAGAAGTGATTTGCCATTGTTTTCTCTGAGAGAGTGAGTGCCTTGCTCAAGGTCACCCAGCTTGCACCTGAAGTGGGACTAGAATTCACAGTCTCTTGCCTTCTAGCCTGGACCCTTACTTAACCTTTAACCAAACTAGCTGTTTTTGATTTTGCATGGAATAATAGAAGGCATGTCAGCCTCACTGATGAATCTTGGCCTAGGAACAAAGATAGCAAGGATATGGAAACCAGAGCGGCTCTGAGGAAGTAAGCAAACTTTTTTTTTTCAAAGGTGAAATTTAGCAGCATTGGCTGGAACGATCCCTAATGAAAAGAGCTGAAGTTTCATCCCACAGTGTTTGCTTTGCATTCAGAAAGACTGCTTTCTGAAGTAGGAGAAAAAACACCATGTGGTTATGCAGGAGGCATTGCTTATGTCTTTTCACTTATCGGTGTCAAAAGAAAATGTGTTTATCGAAAGCGTTTCACCATTACCATTTAAAAAAAATTGAAATACTGTCAGGCCCACAGTCACTCAAAAATTGGGGATAGGTACTGTAGAAGATGGATGGATAGGATAGAACTGAGGATAGTATTCTCTTTAGCTATGCTAACTCAATTTTCTCTTTAAATAAGGATACATATCTTGGCAGAAGGGAATGGTATCCCTGCAGGGAATGGATGTGGCTAACATCAGAGCCAAGTGTTAATTGCTGCAGCTGAGAATGGACAAATTCCTTAAACCTTAGTGCTAACTGCCCTCACTATAAATGGAAGACTCCCTGGTTTCTTGGTGTAGAAGTTTGCAATAGCCAATATTTTTTTTTCTCAATTTCCTTGATCTGAACTGCCTATATGAGCTTGCTTGCTTTTGTGTTCAAGGTCTTACCCAAGAAATGTTGCTGACATGTTTTATACTGTATGTATTTGACCAAGCTCTGCACCACTTTTAACCAACAACTCAGTGGTGGCATTCGACCGGTTCTGCCTGGTTCTGGAGAGACGGTAGTGGCGATGAGCAGTGGAGACGGAACCAGTTCTCTTCGCTGCTCTGTGTTTGACCCACCCGCCTGCCTGGCCTCCCATACTCACTTTTATGGCCAAAATTCAAAGCACAGCTGATTTGCGTGGTGCAGAATAGTGCCACGTGGCAGCTGCTGCAGCAACCGGCATCGTGCAGGCTTGCAGGAGGCGAGCTAGAATGCCTCTGCGCCTGCGCAAAGTGCATGTTTGGCATGTGCGTGCACGCAAAGTGTGTGCACTTGTGCAAAGTGCACCCACCAAGCCACACCCACCGAACCGGTAGCAACTTTATTTGAATACCACCACTGCAACAACTCATTGTTAAGTCCCTACATTGTAATATAGGTAGTCCACATTTTGTGATCACAATTGGGACCGGCAACTCAATCATTAAGTGATGCAGTTGCTAAGTGGAAAATTAGGTGTTTTGACTGTGCTAATAATTTTAGCTTAGCTTTTCTTTTTCCTCATTTTTCCTTCCTTGAGAATGCCAAGATAATTAGCAAGAAGGACATTAATGTTTGTATTTATGTTTATCGGAGAGAAAAGGATTACAAGAGAATAATAAGGGAATGCATATAGAAAGGAATGTGTTGGTGCCAGCTGTCTGCATAGCATGCTTATGGCTCGGAACCTCAAGCCACTTAGGGGCAAACAAAAACCAAAAATGTGAAAGTAATTAAAGTTTTGTTGGTTACAGGCAGCAGCTGCAAGCTGGTTGATAAAATCACACAGTTGAGCCTGTTAACTTGCAGTTAGCACCTTTTGGAGAAATGTTGCACTGGAGCCAGGGTCTTCAAACTTGGGAAGTTTAAGACTTGTGGACTTCAACTCTCAGAAATCCTGAGCTAACATGACTGGAGGAGGAATTCTGGGAGTTGTCTTAGAGCTGTCAAGTTTGAAGACCCCCTGCATTGGAGGGAGGGACTGAAAATATCATAAATATCATGATCACATGTTTTTTCAGACTGTGATTGGTAAAAAAAAATGGATCTCTTGGAAAAAAAATTTCTGAGTTCCTCCAGCATTCTTCTCTCTTCAGAAAAGATCTAAAGCACAATAATATGGCATTCTAAAGATAAAAAGGTAAAGAGATTCCTTTATTTGGAGACCAGCTGAAAATGACGTTTTCTTTTGTTTGTAACATTGATAGCCGGCAAAATGTAACAAAGCTAAACATGTTTTGCAAGTCAGCTATATGACAGATATATTTGCCATTTCAGCAGTTGTTTTTAACTACAGGTATCAAATCATTTATACTAATAATATTATTTTCAAGAATTGTTCACTTTCATTTCTTAAGAAGCCCCGAATGACTCATTTGCCCTAGGGCCTTCAAAAGTGTCGTGGATAATGTACTATATGGCAACATTTCAGAATAAAGCAACCATTCTATCTTTTGAAGTTCATGGAATACAATAACATTTTACTTCTCCTGCCTTAAAAATCAGACACCTGGAGCACATTATTACACATACATTTTCATTGCAGTTTCTTACATAGAAGTGATATTTTTTTAAAAATGCCTGAGAACCTTTCATTTCTTAAGAGGCCCCAAATGACTCAATTGCCCTAGGGCCTTCCAAAATCCTCAGTCACCCATTTTCAACATTTTAAAGTTGTTTAATGCTGGGCATATCTTTAGAGACTTGCACCACAATCCTGCCTATGGTGAACTATGAACTCTGAGGCTGGAAACTTTGAGACTGAAATACTGCTAGTATGAATTTTTAACAGCTTGGAAACAAGGCAGGGTTTTTTCATTGATGATGTTAGATCTGGGAGGATGGTTCAAGAACGGAGGCAAGACTCAGATAGCAACAACAGCTCTTTATTAGTGACTTCAGATCTGAGCAAAGCATCCCAGCCGCAGCAGCCCCTTATATAGGGCTGGCTGCGGCTAGGCAGCCAATGAAGGCGATTTGAGTTTGCCGCTCTTGGCTGGGCCAATCGCGGCAGCCCGTTTACTAGCCAATCGCATCAGTCTGTGGTGACCAATCACGATCTGCTATTCGCGGGCCAATCAGATTTGCAGGCTTTCGAGCCTGCTAGTCCGGAACAGATGATGTTGCTGCTTTTCTCCCAGTCTCCAAGAAAAAAACATCTCCTTGTAGAGAAGATAACACAGACTGATTAGCTCCTTCTATGAGCACCATTTCTTCTCCATTCTTGAGAGCACACTGTTGTAGCTACTGGGTTGCCCCCCTCAAAAATTGTTAGATTACAGGTTGAAGAACTTCCTTCTCCTCTGTTTGTAAGAAATGTCATGCTAGATATATAACACACAATTTGTCTCAGTGAACAATCACATTGAGAATGCTGTGAATTGCATCTCCAATTAACAAATGTAGAATGTTCCACTGCGTGTTTACTCCAGAGTCCCACTGTATTTGATGAGAGATACTGTCCACTAATATCTTTGTAATCATAGCCAAACAATGAGATCTGATTCGTGTCTATTTAAATTAAGTTCATCAGGTCCTCCTTCAAAGAAAAGGGAATGTATCTGACTACTCCAGCTCCACTCAGGTCCTTCTTGTGTAGAGAAGGATATCCATTTTGGGGCATGTTCCACCTAGTTTTTCTAATAGAAAACTAGAAAATAACACGGTGTGATCTTTAAGGGGATTATATCATGGTATAAGAAGTATACCATGATATACTTCTTACTCATGGAATCCTGTTTTTCCTGGCTTAAAATGGCATTAACCACAAGGTAGAACATCGAATAAGGGGGAAAAAAAATAGATTTCATGTGTCCATTAGTTGATTTGTTTTTAACAAAACTAGCAGGATGATGTTGAACTGTGACAGATGGATGACAGATTCAGGACTAGAGCTTGCAAACACTTCAAGAAGGGATTATTTGATTCAATGAAGCTTCAACTGAATTGCCCCACTGAAGTGGCTTCAACTTGAACTGAAATGGCAACTTGCTTTAAAGGAGCAAAGTAAGTCAGGTGTTTTCGGAGCAAATTGTAGCATTTCAACATGTTTTGAAGATTCCGAAACAGACCCTTCCGCTATTTCCAAGTCGTTTCAGACAATAAGCAATGATATACATTTAAGGGATAATGATGCTTATTAACTGTTTATTATGGAATGGGAAAGTGTTTGACTGCCAGTGAATATGGAGCTCAAGAGGGCCATGTGCGGCCCTCCTGGGCTCCGTTTTTGCGGGCAGAGGCACTACAGGAGGATTCCCCCCAGTCCTGCCCGGACCACCACAGGTGTTATTTGACATGAGTGACATCAAGCTGGCCATGCCTACCCTAACTATGCCCATCCCGCCCCCCGAGTTCAAACGCAACCCTAATGTGGCCTTCAGTGAAATTGAGTTTGATACTCCTGCTCTAGGGATTGCTGCTGTTTGGATCTGGAGTAGGCAAAGTGTCCCCATAGTGCTGTCCTGTTGATCCCTCTTTAACTCAAACATGTATTTTCCTGAAACCACAGGGCTACCTCGTTAAGCCCATTAAAATGTGGCTTTTGGAGTAGCCTCCAACAGGCACAGCATGTATGCCTTCATTGAATCCCGAGGAACCCGAGGGAAAAAAGAAAAGACAAATCTAGTCAACGAGCATAATTCAGTAGAACTTTTCGTAACTTGCATTCCTTTGCTTTAATTACATCCCTCCACTGATGCAGGCATTGCCTTTTAATCTTCATGGATCTCACTTCTCTCTTTTTCACCATGTCCATCCACCCGACCATCACCTCCTTTGTCTTCCACCCCATCCTGTCAATCAACCTTCTTCCATGCATTTGTTCTGCAATTTGATCCTGGTTTGTTCTATCTCTCCAACCAGATCACTTCAACATACATCTTTTCAAACTGGTTACTCATTTTATGTATTCAGTCTACATTCCTTTAGCACTAATCCATTCTTGATTCTATTTCTTGTTTTACCATAAATAAATAATTCACATTTATTGTATCACTTTTTATATTTCTGATATTTCCAACTTTCCTATAACTAAGTGGGCAGATACAAACATATAAACCAGTACACACACACACACACACACACACACACACACACACATGTATGCATGCATGCATATTTACTTTTTCTGGCAACCATCCCTTGCAAAAGACTGTATACATCACTACAATCTTTCTATCAGCATTTATATATGTTAAAATGTCTCAGTTTTTCTATATTTATTATGCATTCTACCAAGATAATCAAATACACTGTCTTAATCTAATCTTTTGCCATTTATGTACAGCTTGAAACATTCAATCAAATTCTCCCTATGAAGCATAATTGCTTAGTTCTTTGATATATTAGTTTTCAGTTTTATGCTTTTCATGGTATCATATAATTTATTTATAATATTTTCTGTAAACCATTCAGGTTCTCAATACCATGACATCATGTGCCTACAATACTGCATATACATTTTCAAGAACTAACATTCTTCTATTGTTACCAGATACATTTTTAACATATTTATCCACATTATTAACAAACTAAGAAGATAATACGCATCCTTGTCTTAATCCTTGCTGAGCGTTAAACCTTTTGGTACACGCTCTATTCTCACACATTTACTTCCACCTTATACCGGTACTGTCTTTATTGTTGTGTGTGTGTGTTTGAGTGTATATGTAATTTATATTAAATGGGTTTTTCAATAGATTAAAAACAGTACAAATGTTAAGTTAAAGATAACAGGAATGGAAAAAAGTAATAGAAATTTAAAAATATAGAAAAGAAAGGGGAAGGAAAAAAAGAATAAGAAAGAAATAGCTTCTGGTCTTCTTAACAGCATTTATAAATGCATATTTTGCCCTCTCTAAAGTTATATAAAGTTTCCTTCTTTTCATAATCTTCCCTTTCTAATCATCAATTAGAATCAATATTCTTTTTTTTCCAGCAAAAAGCCCACAAGAGGTTTCCAGTCGTGAATAAATATAGAAGTTGATCTTTCTCTTAGTAAACAAGGTAATTTTGCATCTCTGCTAGATCAATCATCTTCATTAATCACTGGTCTATTGTGAGTATTTCAGAATCTTTCCATTTTTGCACAGTTGTCTCAAAGCAGCAATCCTATATAAAAACTATATGCTGTGGCTTTTTTCAGTAGTCTGTTCATTAATACCAAGAAAAAAAAATCATTAAAATTCTTTGAAACAATATGTATTATTTGAACCGAAAATTTTGTGGGTTTTTCTATAAGTCCATCAAGCATGATAAAATGATCCTTTATTATATACTGAGTGCAGCAATAAAGCTTCATCTTTGCACCGATCATTTAATAAATCACAAATCCCGGGGCCTGATGGATTACATCCCAGAGTTTTAAAGGAGCTGGCAGAGGTCATCTCAGAACCACTGCACCATATCTTTCAAAAATCCTAGAGCACCGGGGATCTACCACAGGACTAGAAAAGAGCTGATCTAGTTCCCATCTTCAAAAAAGGAAAAAAAACAGACCCAGGAAACTAAAGACCAATCAGCCTAACATCAATACCCAGGAAGATACTGGAAAAGATAATATCTGCAAAAACATCTAGAAACAAGTAAAGTAATAACAGTCAGCACAGGTTTGTTAAGAACAGATCATTTCATTCTTCTTATTTCATTCTTCAACACAGTGACTAAATTAGTAGACCAGCAAAATACTGTGGACATAATATATTTAGATTTCAGCAAAGCATTCGACAAACTAGACCACAACCTACTTCTTAGTAAGCTAGAAAAAAGTGGAATAGATAGCACCACTACTAGATGGACTCGCAACTGGCTGGCAAACCATACTCAACGAGTAGTCCTTAATGGGTCTAAGTCTACATGGAGGGAAGTAAGCAGTTGGGTGTCACAAGGTTCTGTCTTAGGCCCAGTACTCTTCAATATCTTCATTAATGACTTAGATGAGGGAATAGAAGAATAGAATACCAAATTTGCAGATAATACTAAGCTGGCAGGAATAGCTAACACCCAAGAAGATAGGCTCAAAATCCAGATAGATCTTGACAGACTAGAACACTGGGCCATATCTAACAAAATGAAATTCAATGTAGAGAAAAGTAAAGTCCTACACTTAGCAAGAAAAACCAAAAGTACACGTATAGACTGGGTGAAACCAGGCTCAATAGCAGTAACTGTGAGAGGAATCTTGGAGTCTTAATGGACAACCAACTAAATATGAGCCAGCAGTATGCAGCAGCAGCCAAAAAAGCTAATGGAATCCTAAGTTGTATTAAGAAAGGGATACAATCAAGATCAAGGGAAGTACTAATATCATTCTATAAAGCCTTAGTGAGACCACACCTAGAGTACTGCATCCAGTTTTATTCACCACATTATAAAAAAGATGTTGAGACTCTAGAAAAATACAGAGAAGAGCAACCAGGATGATTAGGGGACTGGAGGCTAAAACATACAATGAACGGTTGCAGGAACTGGGCTTGGCTAGTCTAGTGAAGAGAAGGACCAGGGGAGACATGATAGCGGTCTTCCAATATTTGAGGGGCTGCCACAGAGAGGAAGGGGTCAAGCTATTTTCTAAAGTGCCTATAGGCCAAACAAGGAATAATGGATGGAAACTGAACAAGGAGAGATTTAACCTGGAAATAAGGATAAACTTTCTGACAGTGAAAACAATCAACCAATGGAACGGCTTGCCCTCAGAAGTTATGGGAGCGTCATCACTTGAGACTTTCAAGAAGAGATTGGACTTCCATTTGTCAGAAAGGGTGTAGGGTCTCCCGCTTGGGTGGGGGGTTGGACTAGATGACCTACAAGGTCCCTTCCAACTCTGATTATCTGTTAATTCAAGCCTATTCACTTTCATATACTTTTTCTAAATCACACTCACTTTTTCACACTCACACATTTTCCAATTATCTTCTGAATAGAGGGGGGGAAGTAATCTGTGTAACACCTACCTGACAAAAAGCTATTTTACATTTCCCAGGTGTGCTCGTGGTCACCTTTTGTAGCCTTTTGATCAAAATTCTGCCAAATAACTTTCAATTAACAATTTGAATCCCTCTGGAGTTTCTGCATTCAGCTGTTTTAAATTTGCATTTTTATAAAGCATCAATAACACCATTCTTTCAATCTTTTCTCACATAGACAATTTTCACATATATGATAAACAACTTGCATAGCTATTCCATAAGCAATCTATCTACATATTTGAAGATTTCTTCAAGTAAACCTTCTACAACTTTAGCCTGATCATTTTTCAATGTCTTCATAGTATTATTATTAAAGTTATCATTTTTCTCATTCGTGTGTGTGTGTGTGTGTGTGTGTGTGTGTGTGTGTGTGTATGAATATGAATATATGAGAAAGAGAGAAAAAACACTCATTTCAATTATTTTATATTTACACCATTTGGAATATCTTGCTTAGCCAACTTCCAAACCAATTTTTATTTCCATCAAAACCACTTCGCATTTCCTTTGCCTCTTTTAAATATTTCTCCATTTTTTGTAATTATTATTTTTTTCTTTATATATATGTGTGCTCCTTTGTGTTTTAGAGCAGTCCCTCTCCAATACACACCTCTTCATAACTTTCTCATTCCAATAAGCATCCCTTTTCATTAGTATAACTCCATACAATTCTGTAGGACTTCCTAACATTTGTTTCACTCATTTCTAAGCTTCTTTTCTTTAACAAACTTTCCTTTCATTCCATTGAGTGATTAATGTGTCTTCTTGTATGTCTTCATAAAAAAAATATCTTGATTGAAGGTTATCTTCTTATAGTGCAGGGATGGGCAACTATGGCCCTTTTATGAATTATGGACTTCAACTCCCAGAATTCCTGAGCAAGCCATGCTAGCTCAGGAATTTTGGGAGTTGAAGTCCACAAGTCATAAAGGGGCCATAGTTGCCCACCTCTGTTATAGTTCGTTACTTTTGCTCTAATTACTTTAACTTCTCTCACTCCCCCTTCCATCTCCATTTTTTTTCCCAAACTACAGTTTTGCTTTTACCGATAATCATTTGCTTTCCATTCTGAACTTCTTGCTACCCTTGTAGCCTTCACTTAACTCTCTCAATCTGTCATTACAAACAGGGCAACCTATCATCTCTTTAGATTCATATTTTTTTTCTTTAAAAAAAAAAA
>NW_020769312.1:37715890-37735260 GCF_900518735.1 Pseudonaja textilis
GGGTTGCAGAGTTTTTGACCAAAAAACAAGAAAAAGTAATCTACTTATTTAGCAAATAACGATTATTGGATGAATTTTCTTCCAGTATTCTTTCTTGCAAGACATGTGCGTTTTCCCAGATGTCTCTGCTGTTCATCTGCATATGGAAGAAGGAAGAGGGACCATGTCTTTCTCCCAATGCCCCCTTGAATAAGCCCTGTGAAAACCAACATTCAATCAATTTGAACTGAAGATTCGAGACTGAGGATAGCATGTTTGCATTTCACTTTGTGATCGGATGGCAAACCAATTTGTTTCAATCTGCTTTCGGATTTCTTAAAGCAGCAACAACAAAAATAATTGTCTGTAGGCAATGAAGCATTAATCACTGAAACACTTGCAGATGCGAAGAGAATAATAAGAAAAAAACAGTTGCAACTATGCAATCAAAATCCATGTTTTTTGTGGGGGCATCAATATTTCATTCATATATAAAGGGAGAGGATTTTGACCCAGTTATAGCCATCTTCTTAACTTTTTTTGACCCCTCTCCCTTTAGATTTTGGAAAAATAGAATGAACGTGTTAGCCATGCTCCCCTCAGAAGAAACATATCAAATGTTTGGGACCTGAATTTATCTTAACCATTAAACTGATGGTGATTTTTGCCAGCTGCTTCTTTAGCTAATAGCTAATAGATGCAATACTCAAGAACCGCTTTATGGATGAAACAGGCCTGATATTTCCTTCTTTGAGAAATACCTCCATTACATCCAAAATTAGACTACAGAGCTAATTGCAAACTCCAGACTCAAATAAATTAAAAGAAACTTTTCAGATTTGCCTAACATTACACATGCCCTATCCCACTTTCAATTAATGAAGTAATAAGCAGTGGGAATATAGAAGAACAAAAAATTAGAATCTTTCCCAAACTTGCACATGGCATTTTGCCAGCTACCCTTTCAGATAGATGCTACAGCTACAGAAGTGGTCAGTTTCTATCAGAAGGAAACTGAACTAACAAAGGAAACATAGTCAGTGTTTCAGAGTAGTCTGACATGAGTTATCTTCTTATACTCCCCAAAAACCAACGAGGAAAAGAAATATTTGCAGGTAATACAGCATTAACTAGTTATATTTACATCAAGGAAGAAGGATGTCATCAAATTTCAATGACCAGTTTCCTTGCCAAAATTTTCTGAAGAGTGCAGAACAAACCACCTACTTGTATACTGAAGAAAAACTGTGGTCCAACCCCCTCAGTTCCGTTTGAACTGAAGATTTAGGGTTGAAGAAAACAAAATTCTGTGGTATTTGAAGATTTTATGCCAAACAAATTTTATTCAGGGGTCCTTGGTGCTCTCTGAGCTTGCTTAGCTCTCTAACCAAATTAGCTGTCTGCCCAAGCTCAGAGAGCACCAAGGACCCCTCATTTCAACCCTGAGATACAAATATTCTCCTCTGTTGGCAATTTGATTCAATCTATCTTGAGTTTTATTCTAAAAATATTTGTTCATAAGCTGTAACAGAGCGATTGCTGGATCTGTTTCAAATTTTGGCAGAATGGGGTAAAAATAAATTATGCGCCCTTTCCTAAAAACAACTTGATTCCAACCTCTTTGAAATTCAGCTGTCAAGTAAGATTAGCCCACAGCTGTCAAAATGTCTTGCAGCGGCAGGTTTTGTGGAATCAAATGGATATTTTAACTGTGCCTTCCACTTCCAGGGCAGAATGAGTGAATATTTGTCTCACTTCAGCAATGGGCTATCTGCACAGCAGCACAGAAGAGCCTTGTGGGCTGAACCGTTGGAGAGCCACAGCTGATTGTCCCTAGAAACTTATGTGGAACTAATGGTGTAAGTAGACTTCCCGAAATTAAAAACTCCCTTAAAACATAAGCTTTTCATTTCTTTTTTTGTCTGGAATGCCAGATGTGAGATGAACCTAAAGGTGATGATTTTCCTTTCCCAATTTTGGCCCTGATTGCTTGTGTTTCTCCACAGATATGTGCTGGCAGAAGTAGCTGGCAAGCATGGCTCCTTCTGGGTAGGATCTCCTCATAAGCACAACATTTTCTTTGATCAGGTTTGTTGCTTACTAATACTACTCAATATTCATCAATTAGCAGAAGCCAAGGAGAGCCATAAGTAGTAGCTGGCACTGAATGAATAGAATACACAGCCCTCCTATTCTGTTTCTAAAATAATTATAGGAGTTAACAAACCAAATACTCGTCATCCAAGAAAATGCACCTGCCCTAGTCTTGCAAAAAATAATCGGATTTTCACTTAAGAATAGCTGGTGGGCTCATCAGCCTTATAAACACATTTACCTAATAGATTATTTAAATTCCTACTTGTGTTGGCTGGATTAACATGGAAGTGCATCTTCCATTAGCACAAGAGAAAAGAAAGAATTTCTGGTTTGTGGCCACATTAAAGAAACTGAGAGCCATTATCCAACACATCTTCCTCTCACTGTGAAGTGGGTTGGGCTGAGAAAGTGACAGGTCCAAAGGCAGGAAATGAACTCATAGCCTCCCACTTTCTAGCCTGGTGACTTAACTACTAGGCCAAACTGTCTCTCATGCTTACATAAATAAAATAATATGTAAAAGGATAAATAAAATAATACATAAAGTAATACTTAAATGCTATAAAAGATCAAGCAAATTAACTAAGATCCTATGGAAGGAAGAGAGAATTTTGTTTTTCTTAACATAAAACATTAATCTTTTTTATCCTACCCTGGAATTAGATAAGAACACTTTCATTTGATTAGGCAAAGCAGTATTGAACTTACTTTTGGTAAGGTGTCTGCCACTAGAATTCAGATTTAGGGCAATACAGTTCAGCTCTTAAATTGCGTGTATGCTAACTTTCCATTTGTCAGCAAAGCTTCAGAGTTTTCAGTGACATCCTTCTACAGAACTTGCAAACTGGTGCTTAAATTAATGCAGTTTATTATGTGATATTTCATACTGAAACTCTATTGTGAGTAGGATAAGAGCCAAATATATTATAAACACAGCAGATAGAAAGCAATATAACTGTCAAGTTTGGGAAATGGTAAGTACCATATTCTTGATGAGTGCCATTATCAGAATGACAACATTGCATGTGTGAAGAGATGCCACGACTGGAAATTCTCACTAATGGCAAGAATAGATGTAGAATTCCTGATAGGCATTAATTCCTGATAGCCAAATCTAATGAAAGATCAAAATTTTACATTTAGCCTTAGCTGAATAAAGTCCCAAAATATTGCACCATTTCATCCAAATATGTAATATTTTCCTATATACCCAGAAATGTATTGCAACACTCTTATATGAACTTCCATGCTATTGCACTTGTTTTCTTTTATATTACTAAGTTGTATCTTTCATCATGAAAGAACTTAAAATAATCAAGAATATATACAGTACATACCCCACATCTCCACTGAGTTGCAGCTTTAAATGTGAAATCCCAAAGATTCAAATGAACATTCCTAGAGCTGGATAGCCGCCATATAACAGACATTAAAGTGATTAGATTAAACCCACATAGCAATTGCGTAACAATCATTATGGTTGTTGCTTTCCTGTAGAACTTTACCTTAGATAAATGTAAACTTTAGATAAATGTATTAGTGGCTTTTCGGATCTTTTCTTAGTATAATCATAACTCCAATATTTCTTTCATCTGAAAACCTTATCTGTTTCTGCCAAGATATTAGGAGAAGTTGAGTTGATATGATTCTAAACACTAATGTTCATATATTTTGAGCTACTAAGACTTGCAATATGTTTCAGAACTTGATGGTTTTACTAAATATGCCACAAACTGATAACTGAAAAATGTTAGAAATGCAATGTGTGCATATATATGAGTCAATCAATTGCTCCATCCATCTGAATAGGCAATACTTCCAAAGGATGGAAGAAGAGATATATGGATTCTTCCTATATCTTATACCTTATCCTCTTTTCTTATTGCTCCCTTCCAAATGGGTTCAGTGCCAAATGGCTGAAACCCTCTACAAATAGTACCTAGCTATTTATGTTTAAGAGTGAAAAATTTAAGAGTGAAAAACAGGAGAATGTGATTCCACTGAGATCTTCAGTGCTCAACTGACGACAAACTGAAGAGACTGTGGGGCTGGGCTAGTTATTTTATTTATTTATACTGACATTCATACACAGATGGCTTATAAGGCTTAAAAGTAACAATCTAAGCAAATTAAAACAAGAATAGAAACGGTCATGTAATTAACCACTCAAGCTTAATTATAGCTTAACATAACATCCTAGACCTCTGATTGTGGAGACAGCCAGGTCTTTGGGTTCTCTCAGGGGATAGCAAGTTTAAGATTACATAGTAGTCCTCAGGAGGAATGTTTTTACAGGGGTGACAGAGAAAGCACACTTCATCAGTCCCACAGGATGACATTTTTTCATGATAGGAACTGAAGCATGCCATCTCTGTTGGATTTTCTTGGGCAGACACAATTGTTATATATCTAATATTCCAAGGTAGCACAATCCCTGATATTGAGGGCTTTGTAGCTTATATCAGGGAGATGTCTAGCATAATCATAACAGTCATTTGCTGTTGCTCCATAACTAATTTCAGTGTTGTTTTGATCACTAACATTCTGTTTTGACACTTTTTTATCAGGTTTTTATTATAATCTTCAAAACTGTTCAATCCGGGAGGATGGTTCAAGAATGGACGCAGGACTCAGATAACAACAACAGCTCTTTATTAGTGACTTCAGATCTGAGCGAACTATCCCAGCTGCAGCAGCCCCTTATATAGGGCTGGCTGTGGCTAGGCAGCCAATGAAGGCGATTTGAGTTTGCCGCTCTTGGCAGGGCCAATCGCAGCAGCCCGTTTACTAGCCAATCGGATCAGTCTGTGGTGACCAATCACGATCTGCTATTCGCAGGCCAATCAGAGTTGCAGGCTTTTGAGCCTGCTAGTCCAGAACAAAACATCACCTATCATTAATTGTTTAATATTTTATACCAGTATAGGATATCTCATTATTATCTCTCATATCATTATATGCTATGATAGGTTACAGTCCCATCAGGTGACACGAGAGACTTACTATATGTCCTCTCTATTAAAGAGGATTGTTTGATAGGGCCCAGAAAAAGAACCTTGTTTGTTCAAATGGCAAAGATTGTGGGACAGGAATTATAAATTAACAATGTCAACTGCATATAAAGAAAATCTGTATAAGATGTTTTATAGATGGCATTTTGCACCAGCACAGTTGGCAAGGATGTTTAAAGACAAATCGGCTAAATGCTGGAAGTGCCACCAGATACCTGGGTCATATGTAGCGGACCTGCTCAAAAGCAAAAAAATACTGAACAAAATTACATACATGGTTAGAAAAAATTATAAAACAACATATTGATCTAAAACCAGAAGTATTTCTATTGGGGATTTCCCCTGAAAAATACAATAAGGAAAATGCATATTTAATTATTAATGGCTGCTAGAATTGCACAAAACTGGAAGAGTGAAGAGATACCTACAGATGAGAATATGATTAAGAAAATATTAGAATGTGCAGAAATGAATAGATTAATGCTGGCAATTAAAGAGAAAGACCAAACTGAATACTATTTAGTATGGGATCTATTTTACCAATGGTTAAATAATAAAAATGGAATTTAGAAATAGGGAAACAAAATAAAGAAGATATGTTAAAAGAGATAAGTAAATATTATGGCTAGCATGTTGAATATTATGTTAATATTGTAGAATTAATATGTGGAATATTAGTATGTTAAAGATTGTAGAATCAATATTAATTTAATGAACAATGTTGTAATTTTGATTATTGTTTAACAAAGATGTTTAATTTTAAAAAAAGAACCTTGTCTGTTGTGTTGCCTGTCTTTTGAACCCTTATCTTCTCCCAGAAGTTAGATTGGCCCCAACTCTACCAGGCTTCTGAAAAACCTTGACAACATGGTTCTGCCACTATGTTTGGAGACTTAATCAAGGTATGAAGTCTACTAGATAGCTATACTCATTGTAATGCATGGCTTGTAAATGCCACTGACTATATTTTTATGTATTATCCTCTGGTTTTTAATCTGGATTCATAGTTTTTATTTTTATTATATTTTCTTTTGATTTTCAATTTTGTGAGTCATCAGAGTCACATATGAGATGGATGGCTCTATAAATAGACTGAATGACTGAACGAATGACTGAACGAATGACTGAACGAATGAACGAATGAATGGATCCTGTTTCCTACTGAAGATCCAGGCCTTTTTTTGCCCAAATTAACTGTTACAGTTAGTTTTTTAAAAATGTAGAACTCTGAATAATTTAACTCATCAGAAAAAGATCAACCCCTGCTAGCCATAGAATGCAATAGCTATGCTTAAGGCTAGAAGAAGAAAATGCCAAACAAGGCATTTATAAAGCAACAAATAAATTGGCTTCATTTGCATATAAATAAAGGAGCAGTAAAAGACACATGATAGAGATCCTGAAGGTAGAGGGTAAGTAACTTCAAATGTCAGTGCTTTGTAATGATAGTCAAGGAATCTTTGTGGGTTTGGTGCCAACTAAGTTTTACTTCTAAAGCTGCTGAGAGGATATCCTAATAATAATAATAAAAATGCATAGGAACTAAAGTAAGTAAACTTTTTTGGTTGTTATCTAACGGTGCACCAGAGACTCTGAGGAATAACAAAATTAATTCACCTTTAGTTTTATATGACCTTGGGAGAAAAAGTCATAGTGTTCATTCACATCTTTTGTACAATATATTTTTCTCGTAATTCCTAATTAGTATATTATTTCTAAATAATTTACGTTTTATTCAGCCAAAAAGAATCTTGTTTTTTTGTTTTTACCCATTTGTTCATTTTATATTGGAACATGTTAATACAAAGTTTATATTGACTAGAAATTAATTTTGGTTCATTCTTTGGATAATTACTCATTTCCAGTCCACTGGATTGAACAAAATAAATCCAGTATTGAGTTCAAACATTGTTCTTTTATGCATGCTTTTGTTTGAACTTGTTATTTAAATGAGGAATTGGACAAAAAGTTTGGAACATATTTGACTGGAAACATAATTTCATAGTTTCAATGTTGTTTTGGATGATAATGAATATAAAAAAAAGGATGGGGGAGAGACAAAAAGAGTAAAATTTATCTTCTTTGGATGGAGAAGGCACCAGGCAACCAATTTTTTATTTTATTCTATTAATTTATTCTATTTTATATTCTATTTTATTTTGTTTGCTATTTAGGAGTGTTGCTGAGGCATTACGCAGAGTCTTCCTAAGCCATCCCACACAGATCCCATTTTCCTGGTCCAGTGTAAACTTAGTTTTACATGACTAAGAATGTATAGACTGTATTTATCTACGATAGGACCAAAATGGTCAAAGAAATCTATTTCTCGGAGTAAATGACATCCTGTAGCAGAGGCAAATCTTTCCTTCACTCCCAAACTATCTACTATCCTGCCATGCCATTAAAACACGGTCCTTGTTACCTAACTCAGAAACAATTTCAAGGAACCTGCCACCATTTTACATAGTCTGTGGTTCATTAGTATATAAGTGATGCGTGTTCAACAACATTTCTTGAAATAATGAACTTCCTAAAGCAGGGGTATCAAACTCATGTTGCCACAGCAGCATCACATGACCTTCTGGGACTTTTCCCCCTTCGCTAAACCAGGTGGAGCGGGCCCAGCGCTTGATGCATCCAGCGTTTCACACCCCTGTCTTAAAGTATCAAGGTGTCAATGAAGAAAAAGAATGTTTCCTTGCCTCCATTCTAAACATACCCCTTATTACATTTCCATTTGTGAAGTCATCTTTTAAAGTTAAGAAAAATAGAACAAACTATATTCCAATATTTGAAGCAACCTGGAATTAAAGAGTAATTTCCTAACAGTGAGAACAATTAAGCAGGTGGAACAAGTTGCGGGGGTTCTATCACTGTAAGTTTTTAAGAAGAGATTGGACAGCTGTTTGGAATAGCGTAGGGGAGTGGTCACCAACCAGTGGGCTGAGGACCACTGATGGTCCACAAGAAAATTTTGGTGGTCCTCAGAGAAATGTCACCCCACAAAGCAATTAATCCAGACTGCATGGGAACACAAGGCTGCGCCACCCACATGGCCTGCGGGAACACAAGGCTTGCATTGCTTGGATTGTGCACAACATGAGGTAGTGAGTGGAGGGGGGAAAGGACGGAGGGGAGAACTTGCCTCACTCACCCCACACACTTCACCTGGCCACTGGGCTGCTTCTTTCCACTTCTTTCTCCTTCTGCTTTTGGCTGCATGCAAGGAAAGCAACAAAAGGCTTTCTTTCTCTCCCCAAAACTCCACCAGAAATGAATCTTTGGGACCCTGCAAGGCATCCTGCTCCAAGAGGCTGTGCCGGCGGGACAAAGATTCATTTCTGACGGAGTTTGGGGGAGAGAAAAAACAACTTCTGCTGCTTTCCTTGCATGAAGCCAAAAGTTTCTCTCTCTCTCTCTCTCTCTCTCTCTCTCTCTCCCTCCCTCCCTCCCTCCCTCCCTCCCCCTGAGAACGGCTGAAGACGATATCCTGCAATCCCAAATAAAGAACGATCAATCGGTAGGAAAACGGGGTAAGGAATTTTCCTGCAGACTTTTGGGGGGATTTTCCCAGGCTCTCTGATCCACAGGATTTAAAATTATGAGTTTGGTGCTCCCTGAGGTCTAAAAGGTTGGCGGCCCTTGGTGTAGAGTCTCCTGCTTAAGCAAGGGGTTGGACTAAATGATCTTCAAGGTACCTTCCAACTCTGTTATTCTTATTCTTCACTTTCTCCATGACAATGAATCTATGGCATGAATCTATACCAGCATCTTTACCAATCTCACTTTTTTCTCTTTTTATCTTCTCTGGCATTAGCCTGTCCATTTCTGAAATGAGATGGCTGAAATTTGTTACAGGAGTTCAGCTCTACTACACTTATTTGCCAAGGTATTTTCATCTCCTTCTTTAGTAATCCATAGCTTGGATTTTGCATTCTTCACAGCTGCTGTGAATCAGAATTAATTATTTACAGATTTACTCTCAGAGTCTCTTTCCTGAGAACTCCAAACCAATACAAACAAGTTATATATAAGTTTTTGTAGATTTTCACAGATACAGGTATGCAGTTCTAGGTGTGTTTGGGTCTTTTCCCGTGTAAGATTGAGAGTATCTTGGCGACGTTTCAGTGAGGTCTCACTTGCCATCTTCAGGCTGGTGCTTTCAGCTTCGTGCTTGTGTGAGCAAAGCGTGATCGAAGCTACCATCTCCCTATATATACTGGTGGGGAGGTTGGCTGATAGATACACAGCCAATACCTCACCCACACATGTTCTTAAAAAAACCCCAGCCAATCTGCAAACATCAACTCCATCAACCAATCAAGAAATGACAACACAGCCAACCTCCCCATCAGTATATATAGAGAGATGGCAGCTCCCATCACGCCTTGCTCGCACAAGCACGAAGCCGAAAGCACCAGCCTGAAGATGGCAAGTGGGACACCGGCGAAATGTTACCAAGATACTCTCAATCTTACATGGGAAAAGACCCCTATACACACACACACACACACACACATTCTTAAGTTTTCACGGGTACTTACATGCATGGTATTCAGCTTTGTTCGGGTATTTTCCCATGTCATTATAATTGTGCTTTTAAAGTTGTAGCAATGTTTCAGCAGAATCTCATCTGCCATCATCAGGCTTCTGTATTGTGTTCATCTGTGAGTCAGACTTTCACAGCTGTTTCTGTTTTAAATTTGGTGCTAGCCTACTGCTGTGCCAGAATGGTTTTTTCTTCATCCTGATTGGTTGGGAGTCTTGGGGTCTGTGTTTATTGGTCTTGGAGTTTGCTGTGTTCTGCTTGATTGGTGTTTCTAATATCTTCTGTCTGTTTTGTAGCTTTTTTTGGTCTTGATTGGCTGGCAACATTGTGTTCCTGTATTGGAGGTTTTTAGTGCAGCTTGGCTCCGAGTAAACGGACGGCTATCATTTATTAGGAAGCTACGTTTCATCTGGGTGCCTGGTTGGGGTGTGTTTGAGCTGGAGGTATCGGGCGGGGGGTCTGTTTGTGCCCAGGTGTTTGCCTGGCTTGTGGTGTGGAGATTTTTTTGTTTGTGAGTGCAGACTTCCAGATAATTGACAGTCTGGTGGAGTCATCTCTTCTATTCATGCTTTCAGTTCTTTTTTCAATCTCTATGGCTTCTCTGATAATTCTGTGGCTGTAGTTTCCTATAGTGGCTAGGATTTTGGTGCCATTGAAGTCGATGCTATGACCTGTGGCTTTCATGTGTTGGACTAGCGAGGAAGTGTGTTCCAGCTTTTTTACTGCACTTTTGTGTTCATCCAGGAGGGTACTTATTCTTCTAATGGTCTGTTCAATGTATATGGCAGAACATGATGCACAGGGGACTTCGTATATGCCTTGGTTTTCCAGGTCAATTTTATCTTTGGGGTTTCTTAGGATGGCTACTATTTTTCTGTCCATTTTGAAGGCAGTCTTGATGTGATGCCTTACTGATTTTGTTTGTAGTACCTCTTATGTAGGGCAGGACAGCTGTTCCATAAGTCTGTTTATCTTCTAGGTCTCTATTATGTCTCAGTGTGTTTTTGTGGATCAAGCCAGTGGTTTTGTGAAAGCCGTTGGCTGTCAGTACTTTAGTCAGGGTGCATAGTTCAGTCTTTATGTGTGTCTTGTCTGCCAGACATACACATACCTTTGGAATCTGGAAAGGTGAAATTATGAATAAACGTGGATATAAAGGCTTCTACATGACTAGGTCAGCTTTGCCATGTATCAGAGAGAAAGTGACTTCTTTGGGTGCTGTTCACGAGGTAAGCAAAAGATAAAGGCAGGAACTGGGACTTTGATAAGCAGTATTCCTTAAAATGCTGGCCTTTGGTGGATTTTAAGAAGTTACGCAGCCAATTGCAAGATGTCTTAGGCTAACACTGCCTACAAATCTTTTGCAAATAGCTTACCTCAGGATAAATGCTCCTAAGCAGAAACTGGTCAGCACAACCTAGATTGAATAAACCATACTGAGTCACAGCTCTTGAACTCTGCTCTGCATTCCTCCGTTAAAATAACCACATTGCACTCTGAAAAATAAGACTGAAATTGTTATTACTTTAAATGTTCAAGACACTTCTCTTTCCCTCCAAACCTTAAAAAGCAAGTCTGTCCAAACCACTTCATTACTCATGTTTGCAGGCAGTCCTTGTTTAACAACTGTCTCGGCTATTGACCATTCATAAATGCATCAATAATAAATGGCAATTAAAAAAAACTTGACTAGTGGATACATTTAGGACAACAAAGTAAAACTGATTAAGGTCTGGTCAGTTCCAGGCAGCAGCTGCCATGGGGTGGGGGGTTCGACTCAACTAATTAAGATCGCAGAGCTAAACTGTGGAGAAAAACAGCACAGGAAGAGACACCTTGTTTAAACAAACTCTCTGCCCTGCAAGGGTGGAAAACATGGAGGAAAAAGGAGTCAAGCACATGATAATGTAGAAGAGAATTTACTGGGATTTGCTTTCCTCTCTCACCCTCCATTTACAACTACAGCTGCGACTGGTATTTCATTCACTAAGTGATGTGGTCATTAAGCAAATCATCACATGACCACACTCAAATTTTATGACCACTTTGATCACAGTTGGACAAAGCAACTTTAAGCAAATCACCACTGTTGTTAAGCCAACAATGTGGTTGTTAAGTGAATCACATGGTTGTTGAGCAAATTTGACTTCCCCCACTGATTTCGTTCGTCAGAAGCCAACTGGAAAGGTTGCAAATCATGATAATGTAATTGCAGCATACAACAACCAATTGTGAATGCAAATCTAGTTAACAAGAGCCCAATTGTGATCATGTAACTGTGGGGGTAGTGTGACAGCTAAAACTTTGAGAAGTCATAAGTGCCTTTTTTTCCCAGGGCCATCATTAAATGAATGATTGTAAATTAAGAATTACCTTTATATGAATGAGACAGCAGCAACCACCATCTCTCTCTCTCTCCTCTCCCTCTCTCCTCTATCTTTCCTCTTTCAGACTCTCTCCTCTCTCTTTCCTCTCTCTCTCCTCATTCTCTCCTCTCTCTCTTTCTCTTTCCTCTATTTCTCCTCTCTCTCTCCTCTCTTTCTTTCAGACTCCTCTTATTTCTTCTCTCTCTCTCTTTCAGACTCTCTCTCTCTCCCCTCTCCCTCCTCTCTCTCTTTTTCTCTCTCTCTTCTCTCTCTCTCTCTCTCTCTCTTTCACTGTCTCTCCCCGTCTCTCTCTCACACACATACACACAACCATTTCACCAAAACACAATAAATGAGGACTACTTGTACTGCAAAGAAGTATCTGTGTTGCAGTACAAGCTGTATCTAAAACAGTAACAAAGATTCTAAGAAGTTTGCTGGACCTTTTCTTTTTAAGTTAAAATAGGACCTTTAGTTATCCATTATGGAGATGCCCACCTGTCCATATCTGTGCCGATATTATCTGTGTATATATTACCATACATATACATCTACATACATCTCTGTAAAACAGAGATGAAGATAATTTATAGACTATCCTGGGTACCCTGGTTACCACATTGATTAAGGAGATCTACACAAACAGGATGGCTAAACAGCAGCTTCCTGAAAAAAAAACTATAAAATTACAGTCACTTATCACTAAATAAGCATTGAAATAAATGACTGGAGGAGATTCAGATAGAAAGCAGATGATCAGAGGAGAAGGCAATCTTCCACATGCTTTCCCATACCATTTTACAAAGATAAGAAGATATTTATCTACTCTCAGAGAAATTTTAGCTTGTGGCATATACAGATTGGTTTGAGTCAGTGCAATAATTCAAGTGATATCCTATTTATTCTAATCTGTGCACTCTTCTTTCCAAACTAAAGTTTTGCCATTCCTTCACAGGTATCTTTACATCTTAGTTTTCCAAACCATTAAATGACTCAAAATCTTGCAGAGAATCAACTAGAACAGGGGTCTCCAACCTTGGCAACTTTAAGTCTGGAGGACTTCAACTCCAGGCTTAAAGTTGCCAAGATGGAGACCCCTGAACTAGAAATGAACACTCATTCCTTTAAGCAGGGGTGAGTGACCATTTTGCAGATTAAAAAAAAAATCAGTAAAACAAATTTGTTATTCATATTAGAGTCTTAATAGAATAGAATAGAATTCTTTATTGACTAAGTGTGATTGGACACACAAGGAATTTGTCTTTGGTGCATATGCTCTCAATGTACATAAAGAAAAAATAAAATACATTCATCAAGGATCATAAGCTACAATACTTGGTGATAGTCATAGGTTACTAATAAGCAATGAAATCTTACTAGGAAACAAATAAAACAATATAAATTGTAAAGATACCAGTAACACGGTTATAGTCATAAGTGGGAAGAGATAGGTAATAGGAAGGATGTGAAGAATAATAGTAATACAGTCTTGGTAAATAATTTGACAGTGTTGTGGGAATTAGTTGTTTAGCAGAGTGATGGCATTCAGGGAAAAACTGTCCTTTTGTCTAGTTGTTCTAGTGTGCAGTGCCCTATAGTGTCGTTTTGAGGGTAGATGTTGAAACAATTTATGTCCAGGATGTGAGAGGTCTATAGATATTTTCACAGCCCTCTTTTTGACTTGTGCAGTATACAGGTCCTCAGTGGAAGGCAGGTTGGTAGCAATTGTTTTTTTTCTGCAGTACTTAACATGCATACTTTACTTATTTTTAAAAAAATGAAAAATCAATGCTGCTTTTGTGAGTATGTTTGTATTATTGGGTAATTTGCTCCTCTGGGGCATTAAAAAAAAAGAGGAAGCAACACCCTTCCGGTTTGTCAGGCTTCGGAGGCAGCAGGAATTCGCATTTGTGCGCGATCCCTGCTGCGCTCGCTGCTGGAGTGCCTTCGATCCAATTGGATTAGGAGACTATAGTTATCCTGTAGGGATAACTGAAGAGAGGGGAGATCCGGGCAGGGGTCGGGAGAAATCGCACCCCCCCTTCCCAGCTGGCTTAACTCCCTTTTCCAAAGGTGGTGGAGCGACGGTCAGCAATGGCCGTCACAAAGAACCTCTCAGCCGGACAAGTTGTGTGCAGGAGGAAGTGAAGACAGAGAAAGCTTTTGGCTGAACCGGGACGACAATTAACATCTGAATACCCTGGAACTTTGGCCTTTTAAGTGATATATTGTTTCCCAGAAGATCATTAAGCTGCGGTGGAAAGTAAAGGGAAAGTTTTTTTTTCTCTTCACTTTCCTTCCCACGGAGACACCAGATGGAAATCGGAAATACCCGCTTTGGCAGCAGAAGGTACTAACTTTCAAAATTGAAGCCAAGGGGACATTAGATTTCTAAACACTGATATTTAAAAATTAAAATCTTTTTGCTTTAAGTGGGAAGGAAGAGAGGTAAATAATTTATACTAACGTTTGTTGAAGGAGACTGCTTGGAGTTTTATAAGATTAGAGATTAAATCGCAATAAAACTTCCAAAAAATACCTTGGAACTGTGTAACTGAATTCTGCCCCAGGAAGAGAAAGTAGAAGAAAGTGAAACAGACTGTGTTGATTGCGCTGATTTTGATTGCTTGATGACTTTGGGACCTTAACTATCTTTTGAAAGACTAAGAAAACATTTGGATTGTTTAAAAAAAAATTTCTTTCACAATGGTATCTGTTGAAGAACTGAAAATGCAATTTGAAAAATTAAGAGGAAGAAGAAGGCAAGGGTTCTTTTGGATCTATCCTTTGCTTTTTAGAAATGGTGATTTCTACTTATCAGGAAATGCAACAAGAAAAAGGCTGGGATGATGAAGAAGAAGCCATCTTTAATGGACATATGATTTTAAAAAAGGGTAAAAAGGAGAAGAAAATGAAGAATTTAAGTTCCAGAAAAACAACCAAGAAAGAGAAAAGTAAGATGAAAAATCGATATAATGATAGAAAGCAACAGAAAAGAGGAATACAACAGAGAGGGGAGACTAAAAAGCTGGAGATTGAGAGAGGGGTGGTGGTAAAAAGGTTAGATTTGACAAGGAAGGAAGGGAAAAAGTGAAGGGAAGTTATAAAGGCTTAAAACAAGATGTTAATAAACAATTTTTTTTTTCAGAGATAAAGGGTAAAACATAATCTAAAAAGAGATTCTGCAAAAGTACACAAGATTGTATTTTAGTATTTGTATTTGAAATATGTGTTAATAGAATACTGTAGGGAATGTGTAATTAATGTGTAATTAGTTTAATTAACTAATTTGTTATGGAACATTATTTTTAATATACTATAAGATCATTATGTTTTATATTTTAAAATGTTATGTAGAATGTACTAAGCAGAATCAGAATAGAAACTATGTATTATTTTAAGTGTTAAATTTGGGGGGAAAATAGAAAGGTGTCATACTTCAACCAGTCACTACAGGAAAAAGTTTGTGTTAAAGAGAAAGATAAATGGATAATTGAAAAAGAACGGACAAAGGATACAAGTATAATGATTTAAATTGAGATTAAATAAATAAAATAGAATTAAGAGAGTGAAAAGAGGGGAGAAGATATATGGAAAATATAGAATTTTAAATAAGATATGAAATAGTATATAAGGTGAGCATGAATTTGATTTATGTCTGTACAAAAAGTTATAACCCGGGGTTAAGCTGCTTTCTAAAAAGAAGTTTTATGTTTTTATGTTATGTGTTTTGTTAGTTTATGTTTGTTTATTGAGGAGTAATGATGTTGGATAAGAACATATGAAATAGTAATAATATGAAATATAATAATATGAAATAAATGAAAGTATAAGTTTAATGAATAAAATTGAATAGAAATAAAGGAAGAAACAGTGAGAAGTTGGAAAACAGTAATAAGATATGAAGTTGAATATATAAGATGCATATTAAATTGTGTGTGGAAACGTGATAATTTAGAACTATGTTGTACTTAAATGAGATGTGTTATTTGTTTTGTTAAGCAGTTTTTAGAAAAGATGTTCTATGTTCTTATGTCTTATGTTTTGTTTGTCTGTGTATTCTCTGAAAATTAATAAAATTTGTAAAAAAAAAAAAAAAAGAGGAAGCAACACATACCCCATGGCTTGCCCTTGATTTTTCACGGATGCCATTTGCAGAAATGTAGCCAGGAATCCAGTTGTGTTTTCACAAATTTCCTATTTTAAATAACACACATGTTAGAGGCTTATTCAGATCAGTGGATTAAAGCCAGACTGTTGGAGTTCAAACTTTAATTATTGTTAAATATTTTGTTTGTGTATTTGTTTTGTGATTTTAATTGTAGATCATACTGAGTTTTTAGAAAAACATTACACAAATGGTATGGATACATTAAAGAAATAAAGCCCACTGTTAAACATTTTTAAGAAACATTCATTTAAGTAGGAAACATTTAGGAATGTTTATTTGGAACCAGATTGGTTAACAATTAACAAGAAACAGAGTATTTGGGATAATAGGCTTCTAAATACATGAATATGTTTGTATTCTAAAGGAAGGAAGGAAGAAAAACAAAAGGCTTTTGAAAG
This sequence comes from Pseudonaja textilis, assembly GCF_900518735.1. The sequence continues at coordinate 37,732,462 of NW_020769312.1, forward strand.
AAACAATTGATTTTAGCAACATATATCTTTCACAATTTTCTACTGCATCAATAAAATTCCACCTGCTTAATTTGGTCTACTAACCTACCAGCAAAGTGGTAATATATGTCAATTTGAACATAATCAAGTCTTTTCAAAAGGTAACAAAATCTATTTAAAAGCCAAGTAATGATTTGCAGAATGAAGCAAAGCACATGCGACACAAGAAAGATTGACAGACTGGCACAAAAGCTGGTGGGAGCAGGGTACTGGGGTAATATTGGTGCCCATATTTTGAAGAGTACTCATGTTTCAGAAGCTGTTTCCTCATACATTAGGGGTGTCAATCTTGTGTCATTACGGTGGTATCACGTGACTTATCACAACTTTTGTACCCTTCGCTAAACCGGGCATGGATATGGCCAGCGTGTGACAGATCTGGCCCACGTGTCACAACTTTGACAGCCCTGACATACAGAATATAGAAAATAATAATTAACTATGCATAGAAAAAGACTCTCTGTAAGATGAGAGGAGAGGGAGGGAGGAATAGAGAGAGAGAGATAGAGATTTGACATTTACATGTCTGATCCTGCAACTGAGAGCTGTCAGGTCAACAGTTAAAATTCTAGGAATCAGATGTTGGTAAAGATTCTACAACTTTATTTTTCTGCAAAACAGCAGATGACTGAGGGCTCTGGATTAAAATAAATAAATGGTAACTTTTTCAGGGAGAAATCAGTTGACAAAGTTAATTGTTAGAATGTGCTTGTGCTGTCCAGGAAGTTTATAGTTAATTTGGGAATTGGGATAGTTAGTTAGGAATTGGGAGCTGTCCGCTTAAGGGAATGCATCATGGTAAATGCAGTTAAGGCATCATGGAAATGTAATCCATGTCACGTGGTCACATCTGTAATCCTGATTGGTCACTGAATTGACCCTTGGTGGGTTGGGGGAGGTTCCTTCACTCTTGCCTGGACCCCAGCAGCGTGCTGGTGCCTCACCCCCTTGCTCCTTTGTTATGAGGATGAAAAGATCACTATCCTTTTACACTATGGAGTCAGCTATGCAAAGATTTGGACATTGAGATGAATCTCAACGTAACTGAGTTATATGCCTGATGAACCAATAAAGAAACTTTGTATGGATGCCTTTGTAGAGTTATCTGTCTGTCTTCGTACATTCAGTCAGTAATTATAAAGGACAGAACAGTGCTGCTCACCCTGCAACATTGGTTCATATCCAATAGTTGTATGCCTTATTGCTTCTCAACTTTAGCTACTTTAAGATGTGTAGATGCTGGTTGGGAAATTCTGGGAGCTGACGTCCACACCTCTAAATGTGTCTGAGGCTGAGAAACACGGCTCTAATGTCTTGCTGAGCATAGGGTGTAATTATGTAATGCTGTACCCAAGCCAGATGGAAGCATTCAAAAACATCCTATAACATTTAATAAGGCAAAAATTCCTTCATTTCAGGTTTGCCTCCAGTCAGTTTCATCGACACATCTCTATTATGCTCCTGGCAATGATATGGAAAACATTTTGGATATATTTTGTGGCTTTGTTTTATTTTTGCTTCCACTCTAGCCTATCATCCTGTTCTCCCACTCAGATCCTAACTCATTTTAATATTAAACCCAGACAAAGGGGTTTTCTTAGGAAATAAGAAGATAGTTTGCTCTAGGAATATGTACGATAGAAATACACTAAGAAGAAGCTTTTGGAAAACAGGAAGTAGATAACTTTATGTTGTCTTAGAGAATACAGCAAAACAATGAACTTCTAAAGACGATACTCTCCCATGTCTTTGTAGCTCAAAAATAGCATAGAGAAAAGAAGAACAATAGTTTTGGAAATGCAGAAAGCAGTTTTGTTTTTGTTTTAAATAATACAAAAGAAAATATTAGCTCATCAATACTTCATTGTCTCCTAAAAAGAATTTAACAAGCAATCACTTGAAGACATCAAGACTTTCTAGTATACCAGAGGATATTGAAGCAGAACTAAGATTTTAAAATTTATGCCCAAGTGTGTAATATGTCTCCTGAGTAAAAGAGAGAGAAAAAACCCCTTGACAGTAATTAAGGAATAAAGTGGCCTCTTATACAATTTAACAATGATAAGAGGCTAAAAGGAAAAAGCTGAGAAACAAAATGGCTTCCTATGGCAGTTAATTCTGAACTATATAAAATGTCAATACAGTTTCAGCAGGGGAGAGCATAAAGTAATAGAAAATAGGGCTATGGCCCCTATTCCTCCTGGTTTTCCTTCGGGGGCGGGGTGAGGAAGCCACTGTGGGGGTCTGTATGGTTTTACCCGAAGACCCTGCTGCTCCTAACTTTGAGTTTTCCCTAAATTGTACTTGAAAATATAACAGTGAGATCTGAGGTAGTTTCTCATTACCAAACTCTGCATGGTGTTCAGCCGAAACTCATGACTGAAAAAGAATGATTTTGATTAATGGAAAATGTGATTTAGTTCTGCTTTCATGGAACTCTGATAAAAAAAAACTAATGGATTGCATAAATGATGATGACCGTAAAGCATGAGTGGTGAGAAATCCTTTTCGTTGAGTGCTTCCATTGTATCATAGAGTATTGCATTTACACATGAATGTAGAAAAGTTTCTTAAGAAGCAGCTACGATGGAAACACATTTCAGATTTTTTTAAAATCTATGTGTGTTCTGTTTTGCACAGAAAACCTAGTTTATAGAATAGAATAGAATAGAACAGAACAGAACAGAACAGAACAGAACAGAACAGAATAGAATAGAATAGAATAGAATAGAATAGAATAGAATAGAATAGAATAGAATA
>NW_020769312.1:37735270-37752897 GCF_900518735.1 Pseudonaja textilis
TAGAATAGAATAGAATAGAATAGAATAGAATAGAATAGAATAGAATACTTTATTGGCCAAGTGTGATTGAATTCACAAGGAATTTGTCTTGGTGAAAATATTCTCAGTATACCTAAAATAAAAGATACTTTTGTCAGTGCCAAGAATCATAAGGTACAACACTTAATAATAGTCATAGGGCACAATAAGCAGTCAAATCATATTAGGAAACAGTCAATATAACATTTTAAAGGAGAAATCAATTTCACGTTGGATATCCAGGCCCGCTCTCCAGCAGTCCCAAAGATTTGGCCCTTCTGAAGTTAGGAGATGATGAAAGGAAGTGTGTGGTAGTGACTAAGCAGTGGAAAATGCTAGAAAAGTATTGGTAAGGATCCAAAATAGTAAAGATAGTAATTTAGACTACATTCAGTGCTGATCTGAATTTGTTGCCCCTCGTTGCTCAATCAACTCTGCCTGATCTGTATTAAATTAAAACCATGCTTTGGATTTATCTTTTTAAAAAAGAGAGACAAATACAGAGATTGAATCAAATAGATTCTAATCAAATGGACGGCATAGATTAGAAATAGACCACATTATTAATTCATAAGAGATACGAACATAGTATCAGCTCAATTAAATTGTTAATAATCTTGTATCTTTTAAAATGTTATTCATTTAGCTTTATTACATAAATGTGGTATTTATTAATTACCTTATTATACACAAATTGCTACTTATTAAAAAATAGTCACACATTAATGCAACCCTAATAGTACCAAAACTTCATTAGCCATTGGATAAGATCATCCTATTGCAGTGATGCCCAAACTACAGGTACACCTCAACTTATGACCACAACTGAGCCTAAAATGTCTGTTGCTAAGTGAGACATTTGTTAAATGAATTTTGCCACATTCTATGACTTTTCTTGCCACATTTGTTAAGTGAATCACTGCATTTGTTAAATTGCTAACACCATTGTTAAGTGAATCTGGTTTTCCCATTGACTTTACTTGTCGGAAGGTCACAAAAGGTGAACACATCACCCCGGGATACTGCAACCGTCATAAATACGTGTCAGTTGCCAAGCATCCAAATTTTGATCACATGATCTTGGGGGATGTTGTAACTTCCAACGGTCATTAAATGAATTGTTGTAAGTCAAAGACTACCTGTAGTATGTATATTGGGATGGAATACTTTATATTACACTGTACATGTCATAAACTAATATCAAATATCTCAGATCAAAACAAATAATGAAGAAAACACACTGACTCAACACCAAACCAAACCAAACAGAAAGATAGCAGAAATGGAATGTTCTCCTCATAGTAATGTTTACTTTGCTCCAGCTGTGAAGAGAAAGTGTTCTAAACAGATATACACATGAGCAGGCACACACACAAATTTCATCTCTATAATTTATTTCCTTGCATTATGAAGTTAGAAGTAAACTGTTAAGAAAACTGTGTATAAGAATCCCACAGGCTATTAAAACTATTCAACAGGGTAATTTAACAACTGAACAACTATAATGTTTCTTTATTTATTAATTAGATTGCACTACTGGATGAGATTCCGCTCCTATTAGAATTTTGCTCCTAAAGCAGGGGCAAATGGAATGGAATAGAATGGGATAAAGCAATTTAGACCCAGGCTCATAATGCTTGTTTCAGAGTAGACATCCGCTGAGTTAACAGTATGATATATGGTAGGATACCACAACTACTTATAGGTTTTCATGCAAGCCATATGTTAGAACCTGATCTAGTGCGTCACATATATTTCCCTTAGTAGGAATATTTTCCAAGAAGCTGTCAGAATCAGCAAAACAAATTCTAGGGGCTTGATTGATTGCCAACTGAATATTGCAATCTAAACTTTGTATTAAAGATGAAGTATTACAAATAATGATCTTAAAAGTAAGCAATTCATGAAGGATATGATATGTACTACATTTTTAAACATACCCATAGAACATGTCAACCTTGTGAAATGGTCCAGACAAAAGGCACAAACGAGAATACTAACTCTGATATTACTGTAAGATTACATTAACAGGATCTTACAAATTTTCAAGTACAACTTTCCTGCTTTGCCTTTATAGTCCAAAAAACTAGGAAGGGTTCCCTTCTGAGACATTTGCCAAGCTCCCAGGGCTTCTTGGGTTCGTCTGCCTCTTATCTGACCATTGTCTGCAGCTGTTCCTCCTGTCTCCCAAAGTCATTTACACATACCATGACCAAACATTAAACTATTGTTCTAATTATTGTTTTAAGGGAAACAATGGAAAATAGAGAAGCAAATGAGCATAGAAGATATTGTTGGTTATTAATGTTATAAAGTGACTAAAATTTTCTTCAGCCAAAATAGATTGAGCAGCTACTTATTTCAATGAAGTAAAGAGTCATCTTGACAAAGTTTCAGCACTTCAAGAAAAAGTGGGAGCCAATCCTGCCCAGCCTGGAAGCTCTTCTACAGGTGGGAGACGACATGAGCTTAAGCAGCTTTGACCTTATGAATTTAATTAGTAAAATCAAGAAACAGATGCACAACAGGGAAGTCTGCAGGATGTGGTAAAAAAAGATGTCAATATGGCAGTTTCAACAAAAAGATCAAAGCTCTGCCAAAGTTTTCCATGCATCTTACAAATAGCCCACATAAAAACCAAATAAAGTTTGATGGCAACCTTGTGGCCATCATGTTGACCACACCCTGGGAACAACCCTATGCACACTGAGAACAATTCCCCAGCTTTTCTTGAAGTCACTTCAGCCTGGAAACACTTCGGCAGGAGTTGATTCTGGAAGCGAATGGACAAAAAAAGTATTGCTACAAGCTCATCTGCCCCAGGATGTATTGGACAAGAGCCTACTGACCTAAGGACCAGAGAAACGCACATTAACATGATTATGAGAAAAGCCCATAACATCTTCTGGATCATGGCCATAATCAACTAAATGCAGGAAACATTTTGTTAATGGTTTGATAAAATGAAAATGCTAACACATTGTCCATTTCTGTAGTCACTAATTAGATTAGCCATCGAACAGTCTCGGGTTTGCTCTTACACTCTTCCATTATTTTTCCACATATGATAGCTGTTAGCTTCACAAAATAAACTGTGGACTTTTATGAATGGAATAATTAAAGCAGCCATATCTTTGCTAGGCCTTTTGACTAAGTGGCTGTGTTCATGGGAGTTCCAGGCGACTTCTTCCAATCATTTTCGAAGCAAGGCTTGGTAACTAACAATCCATCTTCTTTCTTTCTTCAGTATTTTTATGCAGCAAGGTGGGTTAAGGGAGAGAGTGATCGGACCAATGTCATTTGGTTGAGACTTTCTTGGCTGAGAAAGGACTCAGTGGTGGGATTCACATTTTTTTACTACCAGTTCTGTGGGCGTGCTTTGGTGGGCATGGCAGGGGAAGGTTTACTGCAAAATCCCCATTCGCTCCCCATACCACTAACCTGCTTCCCAGCTCTGTTTTCATGTGCAGGGTAACAAAAGAACACCCAGCCAATCAGCTGGGACTCAGGAGGCAGAGAATAGATGAGGGCAGGGCCAGTCAGAGGTGGTATTTGCCGGTTCTCTGAAATTTTCACTACCGGTTCAAAATTTCTCAAAATTACTCAAAATTTCTGCTACTGGTTCTCCAGAACTGGTCAGAGCCTGGAAGGACTTGAATCTACATCTCTTTAATCCCAGTTAAGATCCTTAACATTATCTTGGTACAGTGTTTATGTATCTTGTACCACCACTACCTCCCTGTAGGCTAATTTCAATTGCTTACGAGCATAGTCTCTCTTGTTTCTGTATACAATCATTCAGAACAAAAAATGAATGTTATGTAAATATGTTATTCACATTGAGAATTATATTTGTAGAGTGGCCAAATTGCAGCCAGAAACTATAGGCAACCCCAATTTTTTAAAGTCATGAGATCCCCTTCTCCATTTAAACAAATGAAATAATAGCAGTAACAATAACATTTAGACATATACTGCTTCACAAGTCTCCGAGTTGGTGTTTTAAGGTTCCCACGGGCATTGAGCTCCTTTAAAATATCCTAAAACAGGGCAAATTTTTCAGCTTACCTTTGCCGATGATATCACTGTATCAGCATATTGCCTCCTGCAGACCTTGAAAGCCAAATAAAATTAAAGTAGAATAAAATCCATCCAACAGCAAAAAAGTTGATTGTCATGATCTACGTTATGATGGCCTTTATAATGCTAGACTTCACAGCTCATCTATTCTCAAGGTGTTGATTATTATTGCAATCATTCACCTGGCTCCCTTACCGAAGAAATCTCCAAGCATTTTCTTGAGAGGATAAAGACATGATCTTCCAAAATAGAACCTGTCAGACATAAATGAACAGATTCTAATAACATGTTGATTGACACTCCAAATCTATATATATATAGAAAACCAAGGCATATACGAAGTCCCCTGTGCATCATACCTGGCCACATACATTGGACAGACCAATAGAAGAATTAGTACCCGCCTGGATGAACACAAAAATGCAGTAAAAAAGCTGGAACGCACTTCCTCACTAGTCCAACACATGAAAGCCACAGGTCATAGTATCAATTTCAATGGCACCAAAACCCTAGCTACTATAGAAAACCCCAGCCACAGAATTATCAGAGAAGCCATAGAGATTGAAAAAAGACCTGAAAGCATGAATAGAAGAGATGATTCCACCAGACTATCAATCATTTGGAAGCCTGCACTCACAAACAAAATATCTCCACACCACTAGCCAGGTAAACACAGATCCCCCCTCATACCTCCAGCTCAAACACACCCCAACCAGGCACCCAGATGAAACCTAGCTTACTAACAAATGATAGCCATTCATTTACTCGGAGCAAGCTGCACTAAAAGCCTCCAATAAAGGAACACAATGTTGCCAGCCAATCAAGACAGAAAAAGAGCCACAAAACAGACAGAAGATATTAGAAACATCAATCGAGCAGAACATAGCAAACTCCAAGACCAATAAACACAGACCACAAGACTCCCAACCAATCAGGATGAAGAAAAAACCATTCTGGCACAGCAGTAGGCTAGCCCCAAATTTAAAACTGAAACAATTGTAAAAGTCTGACTCACAGATGAACACAATACAGAAGCCTGATGATGGCAGATGAGATTCTGCCGAAACGTTGCTACAACTTTAAAAGCACAACTACAATGACGTGGGAAAATACCCAAACAAAGCTGAATAACGTACATGTAAGTACCCATGAAAACTTATATATATATATAAACATATAAGTTTTCATGGGTACTTACATGTACGTTATTCAGCTTTGTTTGGGTATTTTCCCACGTCATTGTAGTTGTGCTTTTAAAGTTGTAGCAACTTATATATATATATATACACACATACATACACATACATATATATATATACATACATACAGGTATGTAGGTCTAGGTGTGTTTGGGTCTTTTCTCGTGTAAGATTGAGAGTATCTTGGCAACGTTTCAATGAGGTCCCACTCGCCATCTTCAGGCTGGTGCTTTCAGCTTTGTGCTTGTGTGAGCAAAGCGTGATCGAAGCTACCATTTCCCTATATATACTGGTGGGGAGGTTGGCTGATAGATACACAGCCAATACCTCAGCCACACATGTTCTTAAAAAAACCCCAGCCAATCTGCAAACATCAACTCCATCAACCAATCAAGAAATGACAACACAGCCAACCTCCCCATCAGTATATATAGAGAGACGGCAGCTCCCATCACGCTTTGCTCGCACAAGCATGAAGCTGAAAGCACCAACTTGATGATGGCAAGCGGAACCCAGGCAAAATGTTGCCAGGATACTCTCAATCTTACACGGGAAAAGACCCGAACACACCAAGACCTGCATACAGACACACACACACACACACATCAATTAGATGTTTCTATTCCCAAAACTGTTCAGAGAAGTTTGAAATCAACTTGCAATTTTTACTTCTCCTAACTTCAAATACAGAGAGTATGCTGAAAACTCCTTGAACAGTTGACAATAGGAGATGGCCCAGAATGTAATTTACTCAGTGCTCTATCTCAAGCTAGGTTAGGGTTAGGGTTAGGATCCTGGAGTAGCAAAACAAACAAACAAACAAAAAAACCCTCTTACCTCCACATCATACAAAAATAAAATTTAATAAATTGCTAGTGCCTCTACCTTCATGGTTTAGGTATGTTTAATAATAAACCAAAAAGTGGTTAAAAGAGGGGAAAATGTTTGGATGCAGAGAGGTCTTTTGTCTTGCACGAAAAAGCCCCTTGCAAGCTTTCGTGCTGAAATAATAAGGCATTTTTTTTCTTTTTACAAAGGATGAAACCACGGCTGCATGTATCTGTAGTGCCTGGAATTGGAAAAAGAAGCAGAAACACTCTAAACAATCCAAGAATGAGACAGAGAATTACATGGTAAAAATCATAATAATAATAATAAAACTAATAATGATCTTGAGCTATAGAATAGCAGACTTCTTTTTTTATCAGAGGTTGCAATGACTGAAGTGGCAGACAGCATCTGTGGCACTGCAGCTGAAGAATTTCTCTTGGTAGTAAAGTGGGATAACTACAAGCTTCACAGAAGCACAACGTTGCAAAGAAAACAACAACTTTGATTCAGTTTCAGAAGCCAGGAAATACAAACACGGCTCTGAAAAAAATACACTGACACTGAGCAATCACAGAGGAGTAGATATATGTCTAAACTAACGTGAAATTCTCAGATGAAGATGCCCTGGAATTCAGGATATTATTTTGAATGGTATCTAACAAGATCTCAGGCTTTATCATCTCTCTGCAGTGATATATTGATTCCCCTTCACTGTAACACAGGATTGCTGTTTTTGGCTTTACCATTGCTCTTCCAGGAATCCATCTCTTAACAAACACATTAAGGTGTCGTTTTTGCAATATTCAGATAAGTTATTTGCATTGTCCCCCCCCCCCCCATAAATCAAATCAACTGTGTGTAAATGCTGAGGAATAACTCAGCTCTGCTACAGAAGCCACTTTCCTGTTCACTTTAGCAGCATATCTGCTAAAGGTGAAAAGGTCCTTGTGCATCTATTAGCCCAATAATGAGATGAGATGATACATCAATGCTAGGTTTCTGCCTCAGCACAAACTACATCGAGGCATCAGCAATCAAGTAGATATACCAAAGGTGCATATTCAACAGGCAACTGGAGTCTGGACTTTGTTTTTCCTTGAAGATGTTTCGCTCCTCTCCTCCAAGAAGCTTCTTCAGTTTTGACTGAATGGCAAAGGATGGAAGAATTTATATTCCTTGCAGTCATCTGGTCTCCTCAGTTTTGAAAGAATGGTGGGGGATGGAAGGATTTATATTCCTTGCAGTCATCTGGTCTCGTCTAACGACCAAATAACTGCAAGGAATATAAATCCTTCCCTCCTATACCATACATTCAGAACTGAAGAAGCTCCTTGGATGAGAAGCAAAACGACTTCAAGGAAAAACGAAGCCCAGGTGCCTTTTGAAAAAGCACCTTGGGGACAACCAGGGCCTGGATGACTGAGAATCTCCATAAATAAAGTAAATACTTTTTGTCCTGTGAACTCTACTGGCTGGCATGATCAGGCTGGGTGAAACCTAGGTTGAAAAACAAAGTACCCTTTCTAAGCCGCTTCTCAGAGCAGTATGATCTTCTTACTCTCAAAAGAGAAGAGAAACAACCAGATAGTTTCTTCATAGTTTCCCTCAGGATCACTTTACGCCTTCTTCTGCAGAGTTCACTAGCTGAAGTTTATCCAGCTTTGGCATCATTGGCAAATGGAGTGGGATTGCTCATCAGTTTGTGCTGAAGCTGTTCAGCCTGCCATGGTGCACCTCAAAGCAGGGGTGGGTTGCTGGGGGTTCAGGAAATCCTCTAGCTAAGATTCCGTGCAGTTCAGAGAGCCCTCAAATCCCACTCCGCCCTGCCCCTCCCAGGAGTCCCCACTTGGCCTGTTTTGGATGCAGGTAAATTCAGGGCATGCACAGAGGCTCAGGGGGCAACGGGCCTCCTGGAAGTTCAGGTAAACTGGAAATTGGGCCGTTTACAGCTTCAACAGAGCCTCCGGAGCCCAGGGAGGCTGTTTTTGCCCTCCCGGAGGCTCGAGTAAGGCCTCTGGAGCCTGGGGAGGGCAAAAACGCCTCCCCACCCCACTGTGGTGCAGGAGACTGACTAGGCCACACCCACCATGGCCACATCCACCCAGCAACCAGGCAGAGAACCTGTTGCTAAAAATTTTGACGTCCACCCTTGCCTCAGCGGTATTCCAGACTGCAGGCCTTAATTAAATGTAAGCTTCATTCAAACAGATCACTTCTTCCTTGGCCAGAGCTACGTGAAAGACCTTTGGACAGCTCACCAAAGGTTTTCTGTGTTAGAAGGCCTCTCAGTTTTGGTATCTTCAGTGCACATCTCAGGCAACTCCAGAGGCTGCTAGTCTCACAAAGATTCTCTTTTCAGTTTTGTATTTTCTTTCTGATAAAAGCTGAACTTTCATGTCGATACTCCAGCTAACTTTGCTAATAAGATTTCAAAATTAAATTTCTTATCCTGGTTCATCCTCAAAAGATGAAGTTTTCAGGTTGGGGTTTTTGGTTTTTTTAATGCAAGAAGAGTCAAAGATATTGGGCAATAGTCTTTCCAATCCATTTGGATAATGATCTTTCTACCTGCAAATAGTTTGCTTTATTCTTAAGGAAGGTGTTTTACAAGCCTGAGGACAATTCTGAACTGCTGCCTAAGCTACTCTCAAGCTGTTCCAGTCCTTAAGCAAACTTCAGAAATGCCAGCCTGGAATGCACTGGGTTGATGAGACTAAGTCACTGCAAGAGACAATCAATCATACTCTTGTTTCCTGCCCTTCCCATCCATGCAAGGAAGTTGAGTGCACTAGCTAACTCCTATCCACTGATGCCTGACTTATCTTTTTAGGGATTGTTTCTGCTTCATTATGTTACAAATTCTTTGTTTACCCAGATGTTTTTGCATACTTGAAAACCTTCATTTTTTTTTTCTTTCCTGGGGCTGAAGCCAATCAGAGCTGGGTTGCATTGAGAATGGAATGAAGCCCTGGACTCCATCTGCTCTGAAGGCCTCAGGTTAGAAAACAGTCGTTTGAATCACAGCTGGAAAACACAATCGCATCATGCATTTCCAATGGGATGAGATTGTTGTTGTGGCCCGCCAGTGGCCAGAGGAGCTGGTAGCAGATTCAGACAGCGAGGAGGTTGGAGAGGAACATGTGCCAGTCTTGGAGTCTGGGGAAAGCTCTGACAAGTGCTCTGTGTTTGAGGCAGAGATGGGCCAGGGCCGCCTGACAGTTATAAGCTGCCTTTGGAGTTGGACATCAATGTGGCACAAGAACAGCTGGAGCCCATTCCCAATGTGTGCATGCGCAGAACTGCCAGAAGAAGGGACCAGCTAAGGAACAAGGGTCGACTTAGGATAAAGCCACTGGTGGACAGTGAATGGACCCTCCCAAAGGGAATAAAAGAGGAGCGAAAGGGGAGTGGGGTTTTGCAGGAGACAAATAGTTCATTTGGGTGAAGATCTATTCCTGCATTCGTGCCAAGTATTGTCTGCTACAGTGTGGCATCTGAAGGATATCGGTCTGGCCACTCCCCAAGCCTGATAAAGGTCCGTAATTGTGAAATATCTTGAAAGACTATTGGCTGGGACTTTGCTGGAGAGGAATTCACTGTAAACTAAATAAAAGGAGGTTATTGGGACAAGGGGTCGGCTTCGTGCTGTTGGGGAAGCCTAGGTCAGAACAACTGTGAGGAAGAGGTCATCCATTTCTGGGCTCAGGAAGTAGTGACTAGTGGGTAAAGCAGAAAGGATGGCTCTGCATTTAGAACATTGTACTTGTTATGTCCCTGGAACTCTAGGAGTTCCCACTCAGGTCCGTTCACATTGCGGGGGCAGTTTTCCCCCTCGCTCATTGGTTGGCTCTCCCCAGCAGCCGGCTATAAAAGCAGGCTGCGGGGTCCAACCAGTTGCTGATCGCTGCGAGCCAGTTCCAGGCTTGGCAAGCACGGTCAGTCCTTTATTGCTATAATAAAGTATTTGTTGCACTCATGCTCTGGTTCAGCCTCTCATTACCCAAACTTAACACTGGCGACGAAGGTGGGATGGCTACCAGAAGCACAATGCAACCGCTGAGTCACTAGCCGCCGATCCGCAGCCAGAGAGAGCGATTGGCCAGCGATAAGAGCAGCGCTGATCCGCAGCCAGAGAGAGCGGTCAGCAAGCAACGAGAGCGAACGCTGATCCGCCGCCAGAGAAAGCGGACAGCAAGCAACGAGAAGCGAACGTTGATCCGCAGCCAGAGAAAGCGGTCAGCCACTAATGAAAGTGAGAAGCGTCTGTAGCCGCTTGTTAGCCCAGCTACAGGAAAAGTGAAGCGCTGCGAGCCACAGCCGCTCGTAGTTTCTGGCGCGAAATTCAAACGGCTGTCATTTGAATTTCAAACCTAAAAGGTACAGCGCGGTGCTGTAAGCCAAGTCACTGACACCCACGCAGGCGCAAATTTCAAAACGCTGCCAACGGCTGACAGCCTAACCGCGTGTTTAGCCCAGAGAGAGAGAGAGGATTGTGAACAAGCCTCTCCAGAGCTGAAATCACTTGCCTGCCACAGGCACTAGAAACCTTTTTTGCTGCTGCCCAGAGAGATTTCGCCCACAGATTGTACAACCGATTCCATCACTATGAATTCCAATCCAGTCTTCCCAGCGTTCAAACCGGATGAGGAGAAGTGGGAATCATACAAGAACCGCTTTAACCATTACATCGACGCAATTGGACTGGCTGATGCTGGGGAGCACCGGAAAAAATCATATTTCCTGATCTACTGTGGAGCCATCGTCTTTGACACTGCCACAGCTCTCGTGGCTCCACGTGAGTTAAAAAACGTCCCATGGTCTGAATTGTTAGAAATCCTTACTAACCACTATTCTCCCAGACCTTCACAGATTGCCAGGAGATTCACCTTCCGTATGAGGAAGCAGTCAGACAAAGAGACCATCAACCAGTACATGGCCGCCCTCAGGACAGCAGCACTCCATTGTGGGTTTGGGACCTACCTGGAGGATATGCTCCTCGATCAACTAGTCTGCGGGGTCAAGGATCTCCACCTCCAAAGGTGCCTACTCGCTAAGAAGGACCTCAACCTCGCACAAGCCGTCGAGGAGGCCCTGGCAGCAGAACTGGCAGCACACTCAGCCACCGAAATCCATGGCCCAACTCCCAAGCTAACGACAGTTCCGGTCCACTCCGAGGAGGTGGTAGCAGAGGAAGCCCTGAGTGATGAAAACGACATCCACCGCCTCACCAACGCCAGGCATCCGCAGGTAGGAGCCAAGCATGAAAACATCGGTCCACCCAAGCACATTACCTTGTGCCTAGCCTGTGGTGGATCTCATCCGAGGGCCGCCTGCAAATTCAAAGGAGCCACCTGCAACACCTGCCACAAAAGGGGACACATCGCGAGAGTCTGCCAAGCCCCTCAAAACCCAGCACAAAGACACCCCCCCTTCTCACACTCTAGACCTCAGAGGCAAGTATTGAACTGTCGCACTCACCACCATGCCAAGCACACTTGCCATACCATTAGTAAAATCTCTCTCTCCGTTTTGTTAGAAGGTAAACCGTGCCGCATGGAGGTTGACACAGGGTCAGCGCTCTCAATTATCTCGTGGAGCACCCTCAAGAGGCTACAGCCCAGCCTATCAACAAGCCGGCTCCAGAAGTGCCAGTTTAGCCTGAAGGACTACCAGGGGAAGATCATTCCTGTAATCAGCAGAGGCAAGTTCCTTGTCAATTTTAAAGCTTTCAAAGGTCACCTACCTCTAGTGGTAGTTAACAGCAATCTCCCCACACTCTTGGGGCTCGATTGGTTTCCCCATCTCGGCCTAGGGCTAACAGGAGTCCATGCTGTCTCAACCTCTGACACTGACTCCTTATTCGCTGATTACTCAGATGTATTCAGCGATGAGCTGGGGTGTTATAAGGGTACCCCCATCTCATTTTCAGTCGACCCCCAGGCAGTCCCAATCAGGCTAAAACCGCGTAGAGTCCCATTCGCTATTCGGCCAAAATTAGATGCTGAATTGGATAAACTATTAAAACAAGGGGTCATTGAGCCAACAGATTTCGCCAAATGGGAGACGCCCATTGTCACACCCCTCAAAAAAGACGGTAGCCTGAGAATTTGCTCGGACTACAAGACCACAATTAATAAATTTTTACAAGTTAGCGCTTACCCAGTGCCCGTCATTCAGCATTTATTACACACTTTTGAACCTGGCAGTATTTTTGCCAAATTGGACGTGTCTCAAGCGTATCAACAGTTCCCTGTTGACAGCCAAACAGCGGAACTCCAGACCATTGTCACCCACAGGGGTGCTTTCCGGTGCAAGCGTCTCCAATTTGGCGTAAGTGTTGCCCCAGGCATTTTTCAATCCCTCATGGAGCGGATTTTGCAGGGCCTCCCTGGTGTAGTACCCTACTTCGATGACATCTTAGTCTCGGCCAGGGACAGACCCCAACTCTTCCAGAGAGTTCGAGCAGTATTAGAGAGGTTCAGACAGCATGGCCTCAAATTAAAAAAAGAAAAATGTGCCATTGCCACTAGACAGGTGGACTTTCTGGGTTATAAAATTGACGCCTCAGGCATTCACCCCCTGGAGTCCAAGGTTAAGGCAATTCACGAGGCACCCACTCCAACCTCCAAAACTGAACTGCAGGCCTTCTTGGGGCTATTGAACTTTTACGCGTCCTTCCTGCCCCATAAAGCATCAGTGGCAGAACCCCTACACAGACTGTTGGATAAAAAATCGCCTTGGCACTGGGGTCACAAAGAAGACTCCACGTTTTGCGCCGTCAAATCACTACTCACGTCAGAGGCGGTACTTATTCAGTTCGACCCCAACCTTCCATTAGTGCTAGCAGCAGACGCATCCCCTTTTGGAATTGGGGCAGTATTAAGCCACAGGCTCCCCAATGGCTCCGAGGCTCCCATTGCTTTTTTCTCCAGGACGCTCTCTGCAACAGAGCAAAATTATAGCCAGATCGATAAGGAAGCTCTAGCAGCTGTTGCAGCAGTGAGGAAATTTCATGAATTTCTTTTTGGCCACTTTTTCGAGTTGGTCACGGATCACAAGCCTCTCCTGGGTCTACTAGCTGGGGACAAACAGACCCCTCAAGTCCTTTCTCCTAGAATGACGAGATGGACCCTTTTCCTAGCGGCATACTCGTATAGACTCATACACCGCCCAGGTAAAACACTGTCCCACGCTGACGCCCTCAGCCGCTGCCCCTTGCCGGCTCCAGCTGAAGACCCTGCTCCAGTCCACGCTCTTTTTGAGGTCACACAATTGGACCTCCCCATCACTGCCCTTGACATCGCTGCTAAAACCAAGGCAGACAAAACAATCGCCCAGGTGCTGGACTGGGTGAGGAGGGGGTGGCCGGGCAGTGATGTTGAAAACAAATTTACACCTTTCAAGACCCGCCTGCAGGAATTATCCAGTTTGCAGGGCTGTTTGCTGTGGGGCACTCGAGTGGTCATCCCGACCTCACTGCGTACCCGAGTTCTGGAGGCGTTGCACGAGGGGCACCCTGGCATCGTCAGAATGAAGGCATTAGCACGCAGTTACGTATGGTGGCCGGGCCTCGACGAGGACATCATCAGATGGGTAAGCTCCTGCAATCCCTGCCAGGAATCCCGTCCAGCCCCTCCTATTGCCACCCCTACTAAGTGGGAAAGCGCCAGCGCTCCGTGGTCCAGAATTCACATCGACCTAGCCGGCCCATTGCATGGGAAAATGTTCCTAGTGGTCGTGGATTCCTACTCTAAATGGATTGACGTGGCACAGCTATCCACGACCACCACACTAGCAATCACCAAGGTATTAACCCGCCTGTTTGTAACACACGGGCTGCCTGACTCCATTGTTTCCGACAATGGCCCACAGTTCGCATCAGCCGAGTTCAGCCGTTTCGCTGCCAACCTGGGCATCCGCCACATTTTCACGGCCCCATTTCATCCTGCCAGTAACGGATTGGCTGAAAGAGCCGTCAGGACCACTAAAGAAGCCCTGGCTAGGTTCAGCAAGGATGACTGGCACCACAAACTCTCGCGTTTCCTGATGAGCCAGCACTCAACTCTGTGCTCAGTCACCAATAAGTCCCCAGCTGAGCTCCTGATGGGCAGGCGCCTGAGGACTGTATTGGACAGACTTCACCCACATTACTGCCCTGACTCTCCCCTCGCTTCCTCATCGGGGGTTAGACATTTTATCTTACAGGAACCCGTATTCGCGAGGAACTTCGCTGGAGACCCTCTGTGGATCCCGGGCGAGATCGTGGCCATCACCGGACCCAGGTCATATCGAGTCAGACTGGAGGACGGCCGAGTATGGAGAAGGCACCTGGACCAGTTGCGAAGGCATCACAGCACCCTCGTCAGCAGTGACCCAGAACTACAAACCGGAGCGGGGCCTCAGCATCAACCCCATATCAGCATCAATCCCAGCGACCTGCTCACACCAGCAGCTGTTCCAGGGAATCCGAACACGGACAGCGGCGTCCAGATGGCTGACCAGTCCGAACCAGTCAACGGAAGCACGTCCCCAGTAGCCAGCCCTACGAGTCCCGGGCCGACCCGAACCGAGGGGCGCGTTAGTGACACTCTGCCGGTTCTGCCTGCCCCTACAGACTCTGAACTGACAGACAACCCACCAGAGTTGCGCCGTTCCGGGCGCCAGCATAAACCTCCGGCCTACCTCAAAGACTATGCGTGTTCGCATCTGGGGGGAAGGGGTGTTATGTCCCTGGAACTCTAGGAGTTCCCACTCAGGTCCGTTCACATTGCGGGGGCGGTTTTCCCCCTCGCTCATTGGTTGGCTCTCCCCAGCAGCCGGCTATAAAAGCAGGCTGCGGGGTCCAACCAGTTGCTGATCGCTGCGAGCCAGTTCCAGGCTTGGCAAGCACGGTCAGTCCTTTATTGCTATAATAAAGTATTTGTTGCACTCATGCTCTGGTTCAGCCTCTCATTACCCAAACTTAACAGTACTGCTAAGAACTTCTAGCCAGCCAAGCTCTCTTTAAAACATTTATTTCAAAAGTCAATCAAAATCCATTCGAAGATTCGGTGGTTGTCTTTTAATTCATTTTTAATGACATTTATCAGCAGACAGCAAACTTTGATTGCCATTTTAATTTTCTTTTTACATGATTCTGAAAATAGGTTTTGTTTTCTGGAGCAGATCTAATTGGCTAGTTTACCTCTGAGCACATCCAAACCCAAGCCAAACTCCAAGTCACGAAACGAAGTCCAACTCTCTTCATCTTTCGGAGCAGATATGTTCAGACAAATTGCAGATTCCAAAGTGACGGAAGAGAAAAAGGAAAAGAGATCAGCTAATTCCCTATTTGTGAATATTCAGGGGCTCCTTTTCACCACAAGGAGGGCTTTGGATGTTGTGGGGCAGTTATTATCATGCTGACCCCATGAATCTTCAGACAGACTCTGACTCAATAGCCATGAAACAGAGATGAGAACTGCCCCGTACAATCGGCAACAACTAGCAAACTAAAATCCGCAGAGACTCTTTCCTTCCATTCCTTCCATCTAATTCCTGAGAGAAAAAAATACTTTTGCATAAAGATGCCCTATTTTATTTGCATACTCAGATTTAGCCTCATTTGTGGCCTTAAGAAGACATTTGGGTGATTCTTAATTCACCTAAACCATTTCAGCATGCTATTGGTGAAAGGGAAAAGGAAGTTTTGGCCCTTCCAACTTTAACATTTATCTCCTATGCTGTACCACAAGGACTGACATTCCTTTGGACTAGATTTGTTTGAGGGGGGCACAGAAAAGAGAGAGATAAGCAAAAATGAGTTTAAATCACTCCCTCCCTTCCACAACTTGGAGCGTCCAGAAAGTTTACCCAAATTTATGACCCAAGCAGTGACTTTAATAACCACTCTATCCTCACCACTAAGTGACCTTAGAGACAGACACTCCACATTATTTGACACATGTACACTGTTGCAGTGTAATACGTACTTAGATTAGTATTGCATTGCCTGCATTTCTGTTTCTAATCTAGCAAACCGAATTCATTATTGTACTGGGATCTTATCTGTGACAACCAGTCAGTAGTTTTCCATGCTATCCTTTCCCCAAACTGGCCAACGAATGGCGGTTCTTTCTACCAGTTTGTAGATTCCCTTCTCCTTTTCACCAGGTTATGCCGGGATCAAGAGATTAACAAAAAGCGAAACCTTCCTTCTGCACAGAAATGAAATTGAATAATTTGGAATTGGCTTCCTTCCCATGCTCCCGGAGTTCGCCTAATATATGCAACTATATTTTTGAAGCTCTGAAAAAGAAGCAGGTTATATTGAATAAGTGGGAATGAATTCCTAAATAATAATAGTGATAATAATGAAGAGGGATTTCTCTTCAGGCATTTTGAAATACCCCAAAATCTGACTCCTGTTTTGAATAGGTGCTAAGGTACAATAATCTTCAACTTACAATCACAATGGAGTCCAAAATTTATGTTGCTAAGCGAGACAATTGTTAAGTGAGCTTTGTCTCATTTTACGGCCTTTCTTGAGACATTTGTTAAGGGAACCACTGCAATTGTTAAGTGAGTAACATGGTTGTTAAGTGAATCTGGCTTCCCCATTGACTTTGCTGGTTAGAAGATTGCAAAAAGTAATCCACATGATTACTGCAACCATCATAAACACATGACATGTGTCCACATTTTGAGCACACGACCATGGGGATGTTGCAACAGTCATAAGTGTGAAAAATGATCATGGGTTTTTTTCCAGTCCTGTTGCAACTTCTAACGGTCATAAACCAAAATGGTGTAAATTGAGGACTACCTGTGATGACCTGGGGCATGGCACAAAGGCAACACAGTCACATAAGTAAGAAGAGTCCCTTTAATACCTCCAACTTTGCCTCCAATGTCCAGGAAAAAGCTCTCCCAAGAACAGTCTTTAAGTAGAAGAAATTCAATCCAAAAACAAAGTACATACAAACTGTAAATAAAGATCCACACAAACCATGCTGCAGCAATTAACTTGGCAGGGCAGGATAAGGAATTGCAGACTTGAAAGGCCAACAAAACACACACAGTTGGGAAGATGCCAGGAACCCAGATAAGCCTCAACAATAACAGATACCTCATGACTTGCTTTCCACAAGTTGAAGTATGCAGCTTCCCTTTTTAAACATTGTGTTCCCAGCTGCAGCTAATGAAGGGAATCAGGGCCCTTTCCTCCCCCGTAAGCCACACAACTCACATTGCTCCCTTCTCCGTTCCTCCCTGCGTGCCCTAGGATGAAGAGGGGGTGGGCCTGGGTCTTCTTCCAAATTCCCTCTTCCTTGCTCTACCTCTCCCCTGCTCTGCCCAGCCGGATTGTGCCCTTCCACAGTTTCTTCCACAGTTTCTTCCACAGCCAAGGGAGCCATACTCCCACTCCCTGTCAACTGCTCAGCCTCCCCCACCAAATCAGATTCCGACAGGGGCATAACACTACCTGTAAAAGGTTACTTTAGAATCAGAAAAAAAAAA
>NW_020769312.1:37752907-37771002 GCF_900518735.1 Pseudonaja textilis
CTGTTAAAAACTTTTTTTTTTTTTTTGCTGTCAGAAAATTAAAACAAAAACCATTGAATGTGTTCTTCAGAAGTTCAGCCCGCTTCACTTTTTCTGTTCTTTGTGTTTTGTTCTTTGTTAATACAGTTTTAAATATTCTTCAGGGAATGCTATCTTTAATATCTTCAATAACTAACATTTAATGTTACTTTAGAGTGGTCGTACTTAGCCGTGCTGGTTTACTACAGTTTTATATAAAATCTCTTTCTCTGTTCAGGGGATACAAAGACCAAAAGACAGATCTCTGAGGGCGATTAAGAATTCCACATTAAAAACAAATCCACATTTGTATATGAAAAGTTGCATCAAAGTGAATGACAGGTTGATGCAGGATTAGTTGTCTGATCCTGGAGGTAAGCAGTTATTAAAAGACAGAAATAACCCAGATATGTAAAACAGGGGAATAGATGTTTGGGAAGAAGTTCAGGCTGTCTATAATAATCAATGCATGTAATGTGCACTTCAAAGAAATGCAAATCGTATCACCTGGAGATAGAAGGGACTCCCAAAGGTCAGGGCTCCTTTCACCTGGAACTTTGCATTAGTTGTATTTGCAAAATGCATTCAGAATAACAGAGTTGGCAGGACCTTGGAGGCCTTCTAGTCCAATCCTGTGCTCAGGCCTATACCATTTCAGATAAATGATTGTCCAATCTCTTCTTCAAGCATTGGAGCATTTACAGCTCCTGAAGGCAAGCTGTTCCACTGGTTAATTGGTCCAATTGTCAGGAAATTTCTCCTTAGTTCAGCTATGGTTAACTTCAATAGGCCTTATTCCAAGAATATTATCTGGTTTTGGACAGTGGATTAGTAATTAAATAAACATATAATCTGGATTCATACAGCACAGTACGTGATTTTTTTTTCTGAGGTATCTTGTGATTTGGTATCTCATAAGGGCACAGCCACTGACATCCAATGAGAATGCCATTTCTCCTTCTAGAAGCTACTATTCCTGGAGTCATCAAAAGAGAAATAGCAATTCTACCCACTTTCATAATTACTTTCCTTCCTCCAAATTCTGTTTGCTTTTGAGACATTTTTGCAGATTGCAATTGTTCTGCCTCTTTATCTGAACAGAAGATAAGTAAAAACATGTTAAATGAACAATCAGTTCTTCAGCATGCATGATTTTTTTAAAAGAAATTAGATACTAAAGGACATTCTTTTTTATTTTTTGACTATTAGGACTATTCTCTTCTCTGTACTTGAAAGGAATATTTTCTGCTACTTGAGTAATCTTGAATTGAATCACCTTCAATAACTCTGGGTAAGAGTTCAATCTTCTGCACATTTACTCAGAAACAACTTGCAATCTGTCAATTGTAGCTGTTATATAAAATTTATATTCCTGTATCTTTTTTCTATACTTTGATACATTTTGTAACTCATGGTCATATTAGATTTTAGAAAAGAGAATAGCCTCATATTCCCCCCCCCTTTTTTTAACGCTCCCTGCTTCATTTTCCATTGTTAGTTCAATATATCCTCAGATATTTTCCCTGCCACTAAAAAGATTAAGCCTCAGAGGACGTTCAACCTAGATCACTAACATACATTGACCACTAGAGGGCAGTGTGACTCATTTCATCTTTGTGTGATTGGTGACCATAGTTACAAACCCCCATAGTTTCAATGAGGATTCAAATCTGCTCTTTTATTGTTGTTGTAGTGTATTCAAATAGAGACTTCTAAGTTGATGTTCCTATTGGTTAGTAAACACAACGAACTATTGGTTACTAACGTGAGTATCTCATTGGCCACCTAAAGCGGTGGGAAGTTTAAATGGATGCCATTGGTTGCGAGCGGCGAGCAGCCGCTATAAAAAGGGCTGCCGCAGCTCGACTGCAGTTTGAAGTTACTGGTTATTATTAAAAGAGCCGAATTCAACTCCAGTCTGCGAGTCTCTTTATTGGCGACAGAACAGTTGTTGTTGTTCTTGTTGTTTGTTTGTTTAATGGTGTCTGATTTCTCAGAGACCTCGTTGGGTGTGCTTTTGCATGGCTTTCAGAGGAAGAGCATTCTCCAAAGCCACTTCAAGAACAACAAGGGCCACGTGGGACCTGGAGTCATCTTAGGAAGGTCGCAAGGACCTGTCAACAGAAAGAAAACATGGCAAGAAGACACAGATCCTGGGGAGAATTGTGCCATTCTCCAAGATTTGTGCACCTTGGAGAAGGGCTTAAGGCAGCCTTTTTAAATGGCAGTGGTGGTGCTAGGCTGAAGTGGAGGAATCTCCTTCAGGCCCAGCCTGGCATTGCTGCCACCATCTTGCTACTGTTCAAAATGGCCTAGAGGTCAGGAGCGGGGTAAGAGATAGAGAATTGTTTCTCTTTTATTGGGGTGACATGCCAGCAGAGTCGAGTTAGGCATTTTTCAGAATTTTTAACATACCAAGCCCAGAAGGTTTGCCATTACTGTCCAGAACCAAAAGATATATGGTTGTTACATTATGTTATGCCTTTGTGTTGTTTAAGAGAAGGACAGAAGTCTGTAAAACTTTGTACATAAGGGCATGACATAATATAATATCTGATTTAAGAGCTTAAGAGAAGGAAAGTGGGCTATAAATATTCTTCTAAAGATGTGTGTGTCTTCAAGTCACTATTGATTTGTGACAACTGTCCAAGCAAATCCCTGACATTTTCTTGGCAATATTTTGGATGTGGTTTGCCAATGCCTCTTTCCTAAGGCTGAGAGAGGGTGACGGGCCGAAAGCCAGCTGGCTTTGAAGCTAAGGTGAGACTCCCAAAGGTGCCTTTTCAAGAGGCAACTGAACTTTCTGGCTTTTCTTTGAAGATGTTTTGCTTCTCATCCAAGAAGCTTCTTCAGCTCTGAAGCTTCTCGGATGAGAAGCGAAACGACTTCAAAGAAAAACAAAGAATCCAGCTGCCTCTTGAAAAAAGCACCTTTGGGATAACCATGACCTGGATGACCGAGAATCTCCATAGATAGTAAGGTGGGACTAGAACTCACAGTCTCCCAATTTCTGGCTTGGTGCCTTAACTCTATCCCAAAACAGTTGTTTAAAATCTTTCTGTTTACTTTATTCAAGACTTTTGTTAAGTGCCTTTGATTTTCTAAGTATTGTTAATCCTTGCATCTGACACTGTCTTTAATTGCTGTTAATAGTTTGATCTCCTGACCATTAAAACTCATTAGGCTTTTCCCTCCTGCCATTGTTTCTATAATTTCTCTTGTCTGAATTGTCCTATTGAAGGGGTGTCAAACTCGCGGCCCACAGGCCAGATGCGCTGGCCGTGCCCTTTGCTTTAGCGAACCACACAAGTTTGACACCCATCTTAGTGACTTTGAGCATACCTAAATAGAAGATAATTTATAAAAGCCTGTAGCCAAAAGGCTATAAAGAGTGAGGATGTAGCAAGGTAAAAAAAATAAAATAAGGAAAGATAATTCCTTTGCTATGGTTCTCCCAATTGTAGGATTTAAAGTAAAAACATTGTTGCCTTTCACCAGCCTGAAGCACTCTTAATTTCCTTAATTTAGCTAGTACCCTAGTGGGTTTATTTGGGATGATAGCCAACTCTTGTTCAAATTAATGAAAAAAAATAAAACTAGAGCTGAGGCCACTGCATATTTCCATACCTGTCATTGGTTCTCCAAGCTTTGTTTGCCAATGGTTATTTAAAGCAGTTACTTAGCATTAATATAAGATACTCTGCTTTTTATTAAACATTATTCTTCAATATTGTTTGTTTTTGTCTTTAGGTATAACTCATTTCCTGTTCCATTGTTTATAATATTTTTCTTTCAATATCATTTATTAGGAAAAATGGCATCTACATTTCTAAACTCAATGATTTAGAAATCATTAACATACATAAACAAGTTAAATATTTTGCTATAAATAATTTACCGCAACCAATAAACTTTTTCCCAGCTAAAAGAGCTTCTGTGACTGGATTGTAATTCTACTTCTTTCATATGTTATTTCAAAAAAATTTCAATTAAACAAGTGGGTGAAATGGAGACATTTTTGACTTATTAAACCAGTGGGGGGTTTTTGAACACCGAATTTGTTGATTCCAGCTTTGTTGGCAATTTTAACTCCTATGATCTTCCATTTAGCACAATATTGGGTGGGTGGGATTATGGGATATGAGGTCTAATAAATCTGGCTGCCCCAGGCAAGAAAAAGTTAAAAAAAAACATGCTTATAAACATTGCTTATTATGCTTATAAACATTGAGGATTCTGCTAGTTTCCATAAAAAATGGTAATATGAAAGAAAATGTTCCTTTATACCCGGCTCACTTCCCACAATTATGTTCACACAGGAAGCAACATAAGGACACTCTTTCCAAAGACTTCCTCAGATCAATGAAGTAGTTCTAACCAGACACACAGAAGAATGTTTGGAAAATATGTGTTTGAAATTTATGTATGCACACACACACACACACAGACATTGTTGTACATACACATACACCAGAAGAAATTCTAGGGCCCCTGCTGAGCATGAGATAGGACAAAAATGACTTTAAAAAATACACGGAGAAGTACATTATAAAGGAATTGTAGGACATATTTTCATCCTAGGCCCAGGTCAGTAGACAGTGAGGCAATTCTAAGAAGTAGGAATACAGATATATGTTTTGGATTGTCCCAAGCCTTTCACGGTAATCAAAAACATGGATAGGTTGTGTCTAAAATCCTCCATTGCAACTGTATATAGCTTCTAGAGTAAATGATCACAAACAACAGAAAATTGGAAGGAGAATTGTTTCTTTTAAAAGAAACCTTTGAGTTGTTTTGTTTCCCCTTGAGTATAACACTAGAGTGCACTTAAGAAGTGAAATTTGAGGAAATTGACAGTTGTTGCTGAGATACAAATCTGCTTTCCTTTCATCTGAAAACTCCAAGTGAAAATGGAAGGACTAGTTTGGAAATATTGTAATGATATTCAAAAGCTAATTCAATCCTTGGTTGTATAACCAAGAGGCATAGAATCCAAAGCACGTGGAATATTAGTACCGCTTTATAAAGCCTTATATAAGGCCACACTTGGAATACTGCATCCAGTTTTGGATAACATATTGCAAAAAAGATCCCGAGACTTTGGAAAAAGTGCAGAGAAGCGCAACTAAGATGATTAAAGGACAGGGGACTAAAACATATGAAGAACGGTTGCAGGATTTGGGTTTGGCTAGTCTAGAGAAAAGAAGGACAAGGGGTGACATGATAGCGGTATTCTACCTGCCACAAAGAGGATGGAGTCAACTTATTTTCCAAAGCACCAGGAGACAGGACAAGAAACAATGGATGGAAACTAATCAAAGAGAAGAGCAACCTGGAATTAAGGAGAAACTTTCCAACAGTGAGAACAATTAACCAGTGGAACAGCTTTGCCTTCAAAAGTTGTGGGTGATACATCACTGGAAGATTTAAGAAGAGACTGGACAGCCACTTGTCTGAAATGGCCTAGGGTCTCCTGCTTGAGCAGGGGGTTGGACTAGAAGACCTCCAAGGTCCCTTTCAGCTCTATATTGATTGATTCCCCAAAGATGTCTTCCTTCTTAAAACACTATCCTGATAATCAATGGGAAAGGGAGGTCACTATTGCAAGTTCAGGAGAGAAGTATGCTATGAACACTGTTGGTTGACAGATGGATGTCATCAGGTTAGGTATAGCCAGACCTCAAGTAGACAGGGCCAGAACCAGAGTCTCTGACTTTTTTGGGAAGATGGGATTCTTTAAAGGAAGAATGGCGCACTCTATAATACTTAGGATACTCATATTGCCATCTCAAATCCTCCAAATACCATAGCTTCTGCCTAATGGTGCAATTCAACTAGCATAACAACCAGTTCGGTAAGCGCGTGCTCTGCATTTTAAAAAAGCCTCTAATGCTTACCTTCAACTGCAGTCCCTGTGAATAAAACAGCTGAGGCGCGTGAATCAGCTGTGCTCTAAACAAAGGAAATAAAGCACAGGAAAGTGCAGGGGTGGCTGAGCCCACATGCTCATCGCAGCTAACCGGTTCAGACCCAGCTGATCATCGGAACAAGGGGTTCGCCCAAACCGGTCTGAACGGGAGAATCCCACCCCTGTCTGCCCACCCCCCAAAAGCCCATATTTTCAGACCCACCCACTCTGCATGGCTTTCAGGACCCAAACATGGAAGGGGTTCCTGAATTGCCTTTGGCAACAGCAGCCTTGTGCCATCATGACACAAACTCTGTCCTTTTGTACCTGCGTCAAACAATGAATTTGTAATCTAAGGAGGTAGAGGTTGCATTGCAGCAGCATTCTGATGAGAAAGACCTGGATCTTATAGGAGAAAATTCACTTCTAATGAGACTTTGCCATTTGAGCAATAAAGCAATAATAAGAGGCGTGTATTTCCTCTTGGGGAAGCAAACATCAGGAAGAATTACAGATTAACAGAGTTGGAGGGATCTTGTAGGTCATCTAGTCCAGGGGTCACCAACCTTTTAGACCTCAGGGACCACCAAACACATAATTTTAAATCCCACGGACCAGAGACCTTGGAAAAATCCCCAAAAATGTCTGCAGAAATGTCTTGCAGCATCCCAAAGACTCATTTCTGGCAGAGTTTGGGGGAGAGAAAGAAAGACTTTTGTTGCTTTCCTTGCATGCAGCCAAAAGCAGAAGAAAGAAGTGGAAAGAAGTAGCTGGGTGGCCAGGCAAGGTACAAGGGGCGAGTGGGGCAAGTTCGCTCTTTCCCCCCTCCATTCACTACCTCATGTTGTTTGCAATGCAAGCGACACAAACCTTGTGTTCCCACAGGCCTTGTGGGTAGTACAGCCTTGTGTTCCCACAGGCCTTGTGGGTAGTACAGCCTTGTGTTCCCACGCAGTCTGTATTAATTGATTAGGGGGGGGGGTACTATGGGGGTGACATTTCTCTGCAGACCACCAAAATTTTCTCGCAGACCACCAGTGGTCCCAAGCCCACTGGTTGGTGACCACTGATCTTGTCCAGCCCCCTGTCCAAGCAGGAGACCCTACACCATTTCTGGCAGAATGTGAAGAGAAATTAGCCAACTAAAAGTGACTTTTTAACACAACCACACACAGGTTCAGCAAGGAAGGCCAAATAAGGAAGGCCATTTTATATAACATCTGTCTGATTCTTAAAAGGTTACAAATATCATTTGAAACAGCAAAGGCAAATGTAAAAAAATAAATCATTCATTGGAGTTGGGTGGCTATAACAAATTTGAATAAATAAATGAGTGAATGAAGCTCTGCCTTTAAACATTCATACGTTGTCCTGTGTCTGTATATCCCTTTTTATTAATTGTACCATAACTTATACATAATATGTAAACTTTCACTTGCTTGCTCCTCTTTGTAATTCATTTAATTTATTATTGAATGCAACAGGTTTCATCAAAATGAACCATGAGTGGTGAATCTATGTATTCATAACTATGTTTTACTTATACCTATTATTCTGTAAGCAATTGACTAATAATAATAATAATAATAATAATAATAATAATAATAATAATAATAATAATAATAATAATAATGGAGTGCATAATAGAGGGCAGCTACAGATTTTCTTCCCCCCTAATTATCTGTCAGAAATTATACAGAGACACTTAAAATATCGAATTTGCAAAGGGAGGAAGCATTTTCTGTGCCAACTCTTTGTTTTAAAAATTAGTTTCTTAGCACACTTCAAGAAAAATCCCCACAGAGTTTTATCATTAAAAAAAATTCTTCTGGTTTGAAGTGGTAATTAGGACATATACACAGATCATATTAGAATAACAATAGCCCTGGATTTTTCATCAGGTCACAAGAAAACACAATATCCCTAGAGAAAGAACATCATAGATTATATGGGTTTTTTTCTGTAGACATCAATTTTTAATGACTTCCTTCATATGGCCATTTCCTTCTATTTCCATTTAATCTATATATCTTTTAAATAATATGCATGAAAAATCTACACATTTATTGCAATACAAGGACATAAAGAAGCTGCTTCCGGCATTCTCTCCTGCACAGTGATCATCCAGAAGTATTCAGGAGGGTTGTAGTCAGAACTAGAGGGAAATAATCTTTTTCCATTGTGGCTCCCTTCCAGTTAACATGGAGACAAATAATACTGCCAAGAGCAGCTAAAATTGTTATCATAATTGACTTTGAAGATTTACAAAATAAATGCACAACTTGGAAACTCAGGTTGAGGTAGAAGACGATTGGGCAGGGAAAGACAATCGCAACAGGTGAATGCAAACAGAATAGATCCAGTTTCTAGGTCGATAAGTTTTATTATTTGAATGATGAACTTCTGGTCTGAGATGGCTACTCCCTTAGAACAGGGGTCCCGAAATTTGGCAACTTTAAGACTTCTGGACTTCAATTCCCAGAATTCTCCAGCCGTGCTGGAGAATTCTGGAAGTTGAAGTCCACAAGTCTTAAAGTTGCCAAATTTGGAGACCTCTGCCTTAGAAGAATGCCCGGTGAAGTTGCTCAAGAGAGCTTTCCTGTGAATGGAGACAAAATAAAGATATGAGTGAAGAACTTACACTAATGTTGCTTTAAATGGAACTATGAAACCACTCAGTGGAAAACAGTGGAAGACTTAGGAAGTCAAAGAAGTACAATAGAAAAGCTGTGGAAAATGATACTGTAATGTTGAAGTTCTTGATTTTAAGAGAAACCAAAGGCCAAAACAGTTAAATAAACATATTAGGTTTCAAAATGGCAGATTTTAATACACAGGTTAAGTTCATGGGAAAACATGAGTTTGTAATGAGTTCATCATTGTTGTAAGTTCTAAAAAAAAAAAAAAAAAGACAGTGAACACACAATTTACTAGAAACTCAGTATGGAGCTGGGAAAAATGGGAAGTCTAATTTTAAGCTGAGCTAATAATTTTCAGGCTTTGAATATTGTTCAGGACATGTGACTCTGGAAAGTGTTCAGACAAGCCAAAATTAGTTCAAAAAAGAGAAAATATGCCCCAGGAAGAGAGATTGAAAGAACGGGAATGTTCAACCTCTAGAAGAAAGACTGAGGGAGGAGCAGTGTAATAACACTCTTTAAATAACTGAATGGATATCCTACTGATTAAGGTCAGGACACTCTCTGTCATTTTAGAATTTAGGACACATCAAGCTAAGTTACAGGTTCCAGTACTACCTTAGAACAGAAAAAGCCCTTTCTAGTAGTACAGTAAGACTAGCAATTTGAAAGCTGCACCAATTACTGAGGGAGGCAGTGATCTCCCTTTAGTAGAGGAGTTCATGAAGACTCTGGACAGCCAGCAGTTGGAAATGCTTTAATTGGAGCAGGAGGTTGGACTCAATGACTTAATTAGCTCCTCCAGTTCAATGGTTTTGTGAGTAAGACCTTTGGGTGAGTCATTAATAGAGGTGGGACTATTCTCTCATCATGAAATTGCTATGCTTACTTAAAGAATACTATTATAAATCATGAACTGCACGCTCACCTTAATTTATTTGAAGGAACAATCTCCATGTTAAAGAGTTAAGAGGCCTAAATTGTTTTACAAGAGTGGATTGGGAGGGTTGGATTCTAGAATATTGTTTTCTTTTTTTAATGGGCTTTGAAAGAAATGACTTGATTAGCAAATCTGCATCTGTTTTCATTTGCATATTTCTCTAATATAAAGAACTTTTATCTACAAGTTAGCCAAGACACATAGAATTAATATGTGCATTTCTGGGAAACTTTTTTTTCAAAATTGTCTGACATCTTTCTTTTGTTAATAAATCCCTTTGATGTGAATTATTAAAACATGAATTTCCACAATATAATCTATCTTTGAAATATAGGGATCCTTCTCTACCCCATTCTCTCTCTCTCTCTCTCTCTCTCTCTCTCTCAACAAATGTTATTGTATGCTGCTTTTTAAATTAAAAAAAGTGGGCCCTTATGAACTCTATGCAATGCTTCAATTTCTATTATGACAACATGCATTTGGCAGCTGTTCTAAATCTGTATCAAAAGATTGCAGCATCTTTCCTGCATTGGCTGATCTTAGAAACTAAGCAGTGGCAGGCCTATCTATTACTTGGATGGGATATCATTTTGGAATTGCAAGGCTGTTAGCTAGTTGAGTCAGTATTGGCCCCTGCTGACTGCCTGGATGCAGTCAAACTTGTGCCCACAGGCCGGATGCATCACGTGCTGGCCCTACCCTTGCCTGATTTAGCAAAGGAAAAAAAAAAGTCCCGATACATCACGTGATGCTGCTGTGACGACATGTGTTTAACACCCCTTGCCCGGACTAATCCCTGCAGTTTTCTGACCTAGGTTTTTTTTTTCCAAAAAGGTTTGCTATTGCCTGCTTCCTAGGGTTGAGAGTGAGGGATTAGCCCATTTCACCCAGCTAGCTTTGCCCAAGGCAGGACTCAAATTCAACAGTCTTTCAAGCCTGGTACCTTAACCACTGCACTAAAATGGCTGAACAGATAGAGATGAATGAATGAATGAATGAATGAATTCTTTATTGGCCAAGTGTGACTAGACACAAAAGGAATTTGTCTTGGTGCATATGCTCTCAATGTACATAAAAAGAAAAGATACAATTGTCAAGAATTATAAGGTACAACACTTAATGATAGGGTACAAATAGGCAATCAAATCATACTAGGAAACAGTCAATATAAGGATAGAAGCAACAAAGTTACAGTCATAATGTAACAGTCGTACAAGATAGAGAGAGATATACAGAAAAAAATCATGTCAGCCCTAGCATAAACAAGGGTGTCAAACTCGCGATGACACCTCATCACATGATGTATCGCAACTTTTTTCCCCTTCACTAAACTGGGGGTGGCCGTGGTCAGCACGTGACACAACCAGCCCGCAGGCCACGAGTTTGACAACCCTGTGCTAAAACATTACCAGGAAAAATATAAGGATACAGTCAATGAAAGCCAAGATTGATTTAAGGGCGTATATACAT
This sequence comes from Pseudonaja textilis, assembly GCF_900518735.1. The sequence continues at coordinate 37,763,883 of NW_020769312.1, forward strand.
TTTATGCATGTATACAATAAATAATTGTACCTTTACATGTTCATAGAGACAGTATTTCCCCTCGAACTGTTAGATAATCATCCCATTCCTATTGCAAAAGAAAGGTTCAGATTGCAAAACTGAATTCAATAGCTGATGTTGCAAGGAGGTATAATTCAGCTAAGTCTTCAGGAACACCATCCTACAATAAGAACTATTCAGTATGTTGGAGATTCTGTAGCAGAGGACAAAGAACTGGTCTACCTAGTTATTACATTCCTTTTTGACTTTATGTAAAAGACTACAATGGAATTTGAAGACATCTTCTCCGGAGGTGGTATTCAGCAGGTTCTGACCAGTTCTGGAGAACCAGTAGTGGAAATTTTGAATAGTTCAGAGAACCGGCAAATACCGTCTCTGACTGGAGATTTTACAGTATCCTTGCCCTGCCATGCCCATCAAGCCACGCCCATAGAACTGGTAGTAAAAAAAAATTGAATCCCACCACTGATCTTCTCACTGAAAAGGTAGATTCTGATTATTAAAGATCATCAGAAAAGATAGCAGAGTCTTGGAAGTTTTCAGTGGCACCTTTTCAGTGGCACCTGAAAAGCAAAATAAGCAGGCACATCATTCATTCGATCATTTCCTCGCAATGAGAAATTAATTGCATTGCTATTCCTACGTACATCTATCAGGCAATTTAGCTGTGTCCTCATTTGTCCTTTCTGCAGTAGAGAGACTGAACTATTTTCCAGTTTGGGCAATGCATAAGTTACATTTGTAATTATTCCCTTTCCCTCAATGCCCAAAATTGCTCAAATTTCTCCTGTCATTGTTTTGATTCTGAATCTGAGCATCAAATCTTGCTGCTCAGATTTAGAATGAAAAACTACAGAAGGTGTTTAAAATTAATGTTTTTTTTAAAAAAAAGGGATAGGATGTTACTGTATTTATGCCTCAATGTATTGATCTCAGCTCTTTGACATAAACTACAATAGTATTTATTAAAGGCTAAATAAGATGGAGATAGATTTATGTGTACATATGACAAGGAAATGAGATCTTATTGATAGAGCTAAAAAAAGTAATTAGACTTCCATCTAATGTTCTGAATACATATTCAAGAGCTTGAATACAAGGGGCATGTAAAAACTGTGAGCCTAGAAATTGATTTTTTAGTATTTGTAATTGTGGCAACATTTCTAATGGCAGCAAATTACAATAGGTGATCCTTATTATAGCAAGGGAGCTAAATCCTTCCTCCATAATGCTTTGAAACTGGAACAACTGCCAGGTCATGGGTTTTGAAACTTGGCAACTTTAAGACTCGTGGACTTCAACTCCCAGAATTCCTCAGCCAGCAACTGAGAGTTGAAGTCCACAAGTCTTAAAGTTGCCAAGTTTGGAGATCCCTGTGCTAGATGATTGCCACTGAAAAAAAATGTCAACTAGACTTTTCAAAGTTCACCTTAGGTGAGCAGGAATGATACCTACCAGGGTTGGAGGATTCTTAGGTCATAAGCCACTTGATATCTTTTGTGATATTTTATGATGTTTAAAGGGTTGATGGGCAATAGATGGAGTGGGCTAAGATAGCAGCTCTAAGAACAGCTGGCCTCTAACTTCCCATATTCCCTGAGCTGGGAATGAGTTGTTGCTCATATCAACAATGCTTCTTTATATAGATGGGGAACATCCTCAAGGTGGTGGCGATTACACTAATTGGCAAAATATGGCAATATTTATAAAATCAGAAATTTTACTGTCTTGCTTTTTAAATTCTTGTCACAGAACCAAAGCGAAAACACAATGAAAAACTACTGAAGGCCTTTAAAATGAATGAATTTCACTTTAGGCATTTTTTTGTTATTGTTGCTGTTATGATCACTTGCTCTATTTTCTCTCCTTCAAAGTTTGCCAATTGGGTCAACTTTGTTATCAAATCTTTTTTGATCACTTTGAAAACTACTGCATTACTATATTTCATTAAGCGGGTGAGCCAATTTGGCAACACCAATTTCCAGACGTATTCCTAATGGAGTAAACATAGTTACAATTCCACAGGTTGCCTGAAATTTCCGTTGATGCATGAGGCTTTTGTGGGATGTAATAAATATACTTAACAATCAGATAGCACAACAGCGATAAAGAAAAATAAAAATAAACTGATGATCTTGAGAAATGTTTAAATTTGTGACTGTCATCGCCTTTCTCTTATTTTCCCAATTAAATTTCATATCTTACCCTGGTGAAAGGACACCATAGATAATTATATTGCATCTGAAAAAAGAAGCGATATACTTATTAGTTTGCTCCGAAGCAGAACAACTGCAAATGAAAGGGACAAAATTTCAGATGCATCCAGAATTCTAAAAGGCCCAGCAGTCTGCTCTTCTCCACTCCAGTAAACAGAGTAAGTCAGCAAAAGACAGACATCCATATGCTGTGTCAGTAAAAGGTGGGTCTTAGCCAAAGTCTAAAGGGACCTTCCGTTACACTGGAGCTTTGACAGCTGCAGTCCTATGAAACGGAGCAGTGAAGTGAAGTAGCATCAGGGCATCTCCCTTGTTTTACTCGGTATAATAACATGGATTTCTGCTTCAAGTCTTTTGTCATCCAGTCGAAGAGGCCGGTTGAATCAAACCTCTTTTATTTTGATGTTTCAGTTTTAAGCATCTTGTTGAGGCAGAGCAATCTATCTCTGTGTCACCTTACAAGAGGAGCAAGTTCTAGTAAAAAAACAGAAAAGAAAAAAAAGAATGGCACTCAATCTCCCTTTTTCTGTTCTTGATTCTGACCCACAGAGAAACAACAATCAGTTATGGCTGGAGTGGTAAATAGGCAGCAAATAAATAAAAGCAAACATACGGATTTTTTTGGAGGGGAAATCGGTTTCTTGGCAGTTTTGTAAAAAGATTATTTCGTTGTATTTTATACCTGCTTCTGACAAACGAAAGGGACTATCTACTCTCAGTCACAAACCATTCTTGCATCTTTGGTGGATTAAAATAATTGAAGTTGATTTCGACCGAGTCAACGTGTAGTCCATTTTTTCCAACATTGACTCATTTGGCTGATAAGAAAATGGTGGTTAGTTCTTACAATGAGACCCTTTCCAACTTTTTAATCTTGTCCTAGAAAAAAACAGAGAATTTTTAGCCATGCCTCTGAAGCAACAGCTGACATCCGAACCCGGAATCCCCTTGGTCTGATCCAAGGAAGCCCATGCCAATGCCAACATTGATGGGGCCACAGTTCTGCATGGTTGAAACCTGCTCCTGTTTGTTGATGTGAACATTCAACATGTGGATTTAGGTCTGGACAATCTCCCCTTACCAATATTCCACTAACTAATGTCATCACTGACATTAGTTAGTGGAACATAAATTGATCATCAGTGGATATGCCTAAATAGTACTCTTGGCAACAATATGGACATGATTTGCTACTACCTTATGGTTATAGTTGGTGTGTGTGTGTGTTTGTGTGTTGTCTTCCAATACTTTATTTTTGGTATTCCCTGTTCAGACTATTGCAGCGTAAATTCAGCAGCAGAAAAGTAAACACAGATGACTCAAGCTTAATTTAACTTCTTTAAAAATATAATATCAGTAAATTTTACAATACCGGTTGTAGATTTCTCCAACATGGAGCAAACTCAAACAGAAGCAGACATGTTACAGGTTCAGAGCAGAGCTCTAGTTTTTAGCAAGAAAGTTAGTTTCTCTTTCACTTGAGAGCTGAACACAGAACAGAGATAAATCATGTCCAGATTCTCTCTTTAAGTTTCAGCCCTCAATTCAGCTCTCATTGGCTGACCTTGTTACTAAACTCTATTTCAGTTCATGAATATATTCTGACACTCCCTGATGGTCTCTTATCCATGTACAAATTGGATCTCTCTGTAGATGTAGGGACCTTCCTTAGATATATTAGCATGGCCAGACAATTCTTTCTGTTGAATGCAGACTAGAGGTTTATGTGAAGGATATTGAATTACTGACTTGGGCCTCCTCACACATTCTCATGAAACTGTCTGTAACTCTGTGAAACTTCTTTTAAGACCTGCTTCTCAATATGTATTCAAGAATTAGGCACCTTGGATGAAATGGACAGAGTTGTTCTTCCCCTTCTCTATTGGGTTTGATGTTGTCTACATTTGTGCCTTGTATTACTTGAACACTCATGCTAAGAGCTCAGTTGGTCCTCCGTCTCACTTGGGACTCACAGCTGCATGCAGGCATCCTAAATACCCCAGCAATTTCATGCTTGTCAAAGTGGAGCATTTTGTTCAAACCACTGAAGATGGCCATTGAAAGAGATGCTCCTGTCCATCCTTCTCTTCCACTTGGAAGAAAATGGAGGGGGTGGGGTGGGAAAAGCCAGAGGGAAATTATGGTGGTGGGGAGGAGGAGAAAGAGAAAAGTGGAGAAAAAGAGGAGAGAGATCCCATCTACGTGTCACAAAAGGATTACATTTCCTAGGCAAGCAACCCCGCCTGAGCAGTGTTCAAAGACATCCATCCTTTATGACAAAAGAGCATCATGCTGTTGCAGCACAGATTCTACGCATTTTGTACGTGCTTTGTGACTTTGTACTCACAGAAGGAGTCAGCAAGCACTTAGTTCATGCAGGACTAGCTTCAGAACCTGTGGACATTTTGTTTGCTTTTTGTCCATGGTGCTTCTCATTGCAATATTAATAATAATAACAACAATGCATGCCTTTAATTTCCCCTTATGATCAGTGAACAGCTCCTCTCTGTACTATTTCTTTTTTTTTAAACAATATTTCTAATCTACTTCAAACTTAAACACTCTGGGTAGAGTGGAGTAAGGACCAAAGGAATGATAACGAAACAATAAATAAATCCAAACTAAAAATTACAGGTGCCCAAACTAAATTAATAAATTGAGAGCTGAAAGAGTTTAAAATACTATGAATATATGCACTTTCCTCAAAGAAGCCATATAAAGTGTGAAATGAATCCCCCCGCCACACACAGGCCAGTGCTCTACAAATTAATTTACAAGATTTGCCAGGAAGGTGATTCCACCCATCTGCCTCAGTTGCATGTCTCAAAATTTGGAGAACTTGGTCTTTAAAGAGCCTGTGTTGGCAATGGTTGTAAAAGTACAATTATTTTAGCACATATACAGCTATTGGGATAGTAAATAGCTCCATGCATATTCATGGCTTTTTATTCAGCACGTGCCTGCCCTGTGTGTTCAACTGGGGGGCAAAATATTTTTTAAAAATCTAATATGATTTAATTCTTTTCTTCCAGATGTTTGTTTTGCTGGTCTTTTCTCATATCTCTGGAGTTAGAATCTTGGAAATATCCTTAGACTCTAATATTATTCTTTTATACATTTCCTATTTTAAACTGGCTGGAAACTTTGTGGATATTTTTCAGGAACTTCAAGTACCAAAGGGGTCTATGACAACTCGCCACAGCCAACTCATCACAGCCAACTTGACTTGACCAACTCTCCATAGCCGTCATAGCCATCTTGCCATGAGACAACTCACCACAGGACAAGAGTTACACTAATATCAAAGAAATAGTGGAATAGAATCATTAAAGAAAGGATGCCAAAGGAGGCACAAAATGAAATGTGAATGACATAAATTAAAGTATTTTTAAAATATTTAAAATAACTAAATTGAATTGTTGAGTTGTCCTTCAATAAGTTATCCTGTGGAGAGTTGGCCATGGTGAGCTGTCCAGTGGCGAATTGGCTGTGGTGTGTTGACTATGGCTAGTTGGCCATGGCTAGTTGGCTTCAGTGAGTTGTCCTATTCTGTACCAAAGACAGCAAAAAATGGGATCTAAAGCCAGAATCAGCAGAGATGGTTCCAGCCAGTTCTAGGCCATCATTCTAAGCACTGCACCATAATTAGATATAGGAAATCTCCAGTCAAGTAGCCTACTATTATGCACACAGTCATTTTGGGTGTAAATCTCTGTTCAGGTTCTTGATTGGGCTAGATAAATTTGTTGATATAAACAGAAATACATTTGTATATACATTTGTATATATAGCAAAAGCAAAGCACTTTGACTTATTATACCACTTTACAGCCCTCTCTAAGTGGTTTACAGAGTCAGCCTATTGCCCCCAACAATCTGGATCCTCGGAAGGATGGAAGGCTGAGTCAACCAGGAGCCTGGTGAGATTTGAACTGCCAAATTGCAGGCAGCCAGCAGTCAGAAGTAGCCTGCAGTACTGCACTCTAAGCACTGTGCCACCATGGTTCAGTGTCTATGAGCCATGCCCATTGCCAGGAGTTCAATCTTTCCAACCTTTCAAGTTAGTAACATGAGGGCCCAGATTGTTAGGGCCAATACGCTGACATTTGTGAACCACTCAGAGAGTGTTGTAAAGCACTATGAAGCGGTATATAAGTCTAAATGATATTGCTATTGCTATCTGTTATTTGGTGGACTTTGTTATATGCAATTGGAAGAAGACATGTATTGAAAGTCTTTCCTTCTATATACCTTCAACATCATGCTGTTTTCCATGCAGTTAGTTTGTGCAGTATTTCCCACTAGTATGCGCTTTTGTATTTGCACTGTGATTAATTTAATTAAAGGATCCTTGATTAACAATAAATAAATACTAATTTCCTAATATAGCAATTATGTCTTTCATTCATGTTTCTCCATGGAGAACATATATCTCAATCATGGCCACATTGCATGCACATTTTAATCTGTAAAATCTTTCCTAGCAAAGAAATATAAGGCATATTTAAATTGCTTAAGAGATAACTGGTCAAGAGGATTTTCATATGAAGAAATATGATTTCTTTTTCTTCCTTGATCCATTTGAAAACTAAATAGACTTGCCTGAAATGCAAGAATTAGCAGGAAACTTTAGCTTCCCAACCCTTCAAAATTTAGCTCAAAATATTGCAAAATATTACTATTTTTTTAAAAAATGCCCAGACTAACATAAATTTCATGAAAATTGAAAAACAGTATAATAATGCCACCAATAAAAATATTGATAAATATTTAACACCCACAACTTGTCTGTCTGTCTGTCTGTCTGTCTGTCTGTCTATCTATCTATCTATCTATCTATCTATCTATCTATCTATCTATCTATCTATCTATCTATCTATCTAT
>NW_020769312.1:37771012-37796207 GCF_900518735.1 Pseudonaja textilis
TATCTATCTATCTATCTATCTATCTATCTATCTATCTATCTATCTATTTGCCATGGCAACATTATTGAGACACATATCTTTCAGGAACTGTTAATTAAAAAATTAATTGAAATTGATAACCCTAAACTGAGAAATTCTTTAAAACTCTTTGCTGCCCTATTTTATCATATATTATTTATCACGTTAAATACAACTCTTTCCAGAAAATAGTATTAAGATTCTCCAGTGTTTTTCAATAATATATCTAGAAGAGTAGGAAAAAAAATCAATTAATTTCCTGTGTTACGAGATGTTAATTAACTTAGAGGAATTAATTTAAGGGTAGTAAAGTGATTGTAATATTACACTGAGTGGCCATGAGGTTGTCTCATGGGCTAGCAGATGTCTTATTTCTCTGCTAAGTGTGCAATCCTGAGGTAGTAGGAAGCTTGCTCATTAAGTTATATATCCATATGCCTTATAATAGTGTTTCCATATAAAAATTATCACTAATGCAAAAGGTAAAGCAATTTAGTTCCGTTGTTAAAAACAGCACCAGCTAGAGGTTTAATTGCATTGTAGAAACAAATACATTAGTGGCAAAGAGTATGCTATAGTAAAGGCTTAACTAAAATCCAAATCACCAAAGTGGACTTTATTAAATGTTATGAATGAATCATGGGTAGAGTCTTATATTGTTTGTTGAAGTTTGATTAGTGATTCAGGTTCCAAACAAATTTAGCTTTTCAGAGCACATAATATACTATAGGTCTACAGCAGTGTTTCACTTCAGAACACAGAATATACTTTAATGTACAACTATTCAACTGTGCTGGAAAATTTACCACAAGTCCTAGAATAGCATTAGCACTTAGACATATGTACCACTTTACAATGCTTTACAGCTCTCTCTAAGCAGTTTACAGTGTCAGCCTATTGCCTCCCAACAATCTGGGTCCTCATTTTACCCCACCTCGGAAGGATGGAAGGCCGAGTCAACCCTGAGCTGGTGAGATTCGAACTGCTGAACTGTTGGCAGCCAGCAGTCAGCAGAAGTAGCCTACAGTGCTACATTCTAACCACTGCGCCACCACGGCTCTTAGAATCTAGGAAGTATAGTCAGTGGTCCTGGGAAAATGTGTTGCCTCCAGTTCTGAGGACACTGTAAAATCTCCAGTCAGAGGTAGTATTTGCCAGTTCTCCGAACTACTCAAAATTTCTACTACCAGTTCTCCAGAACTGGTCAGAACCTGCTGAATACCACCTCTGATCTTCTGCCACTATTCAAACTTAGCATCATTCTAGACCAGAGGTAGGGAACCATGGCCCCTTTATGACTTGTGGACTTCAATTCCCAGAATTCCTGAGCCAACCTTGCTGACTCAGGAATTCTGGGAGTTGAAGTCCAAAAGTCATAAAAGGGCCCTACTACCCTAACCCTGTTCTAGACAATTGTAGAGAATGCATTGTTCCAACCCCTCCAATCCTAAAAAGGATATAGTACAGATAGTAGAAAATTCTGTAAGCAGCGTTCTTTTTTCAAGCAGGAGGAATAAGACAAGTGAGGAAGGAAAGTTCTCTGAGAAATATCCTATATAGTTTTTTTAAAAAAACCAACAATAGAAATATCAAAACAACATTAGGGTTCTAATACACTATAGATTAAAACAATAAACTTGCAACATTACAATATTAAAATGTTAAAAGACCTGCATAAATAAGTGTATTTTTAGTCCGTGCCTAAATTGCAAGGAGGATTAAAGCTCATTTCTAAATAAACACTAGATTTTTAAGGGGATTTGGGGAAATATGAACCTTAACATAATTAGAATATAACATTGGGTGAATTGGGTGGCTATAAGATTTTTTCATAAGCCTGCAAATATACCATCTCTACAGTCTTCCTACAACCCTTCTTAAATATCCGTTTTTGTGGCTAGAGAGGACTTAAATAATACAGGATCCAATGTAACCTCTTGTTATAGGCTAGGTTTGACCAATCATAACTCAATCACTCATGGCATCTTTTCCCCCCGAGTGATGATTTTCTGCTATTCTATGTGATTATATACATACATACATATATACATTCATACATACATACATATGTTATTTTTACAAACATATCATTGTGTGAACAATGTGGAACCAGAATGTCTTATATTTTAGAACAAATATGACAATATCCTTCATATTTAATACAGTTGACCATCATATAGAATTTAATATTAATACACATATTTTGTTAAATTATAACCTTTCATTCTTCAATTATTTACCATTTCAATATCTTATTTTTGTGTCAATCTCCATATTCTAAATATCCCTCTTTTAACTGTGGATGAAATATTATTAATATATTTGTAGTGTTTAACAGACTTATGTAATTCTAATAATAATTCACCAATTTATATTAAGTTATAATCTTCCATTATTTATGTGATTATTTTTATTTCATGATCATTTTCATCACTTTGCCTAGAATATATATTAAATTAACCAGTCTTTAAAGTTCCCAGACCTGTTTACTCTAACAGCCAGTGAAGAAATGGCCATAAAGGAGCACATATAGGAAGAAGCAATCCAGCAGCCTGTCAATCACAACACAGAACTTCATCTTGTTTGTGTAGGAGGCCTTATTCCATTTTCCACTAGAACTGCCACTTTCCTGTGAGATCACCTTGATTTGGCTTCCGAATGCCTTAATAGCAGGGTGGCCTCAAGATGGAAGTTTTATTTTCAGGCTATGTCTTCAAGAAACCTCAAGCAAGCGGCCACTATGGAGCTGCAGCAGGGAGACAACATGAAGAAACCCTTAGATGACAAGCCCTGTGTGTTTTCTTGCCACACTTGTATACCAAGTCTCTGTGAAATCACCTAGATCATCGCATCCCCTTGAAGCCCTTCTCCCCAGACAGTTTTCTTGGACTTTATTACAGAACTACAACATGACAAATGGTGGGGGGGAATCCAAGATGGAGTTATTTTGGACTCTTCATACATGAGGGACAGGCTGGAATTATAGTACATGGAATATGCACGTGCAGGAGCAGAGGGGGAGAGTTTTATCAACACAGAGTTTTCTCAGACGAAGGGCTGGATAACTAGACTGCAGTCCCAAGATGAATGGAGAAGAAGGGAAGAGGTTTGGCGTATCTAACCCTGGAATCCCTCAGGTTATATCTAATAGGTTAGAAAGATATAGCTTTAGTTTGGCAAGATTCTGTCCATTGGATGCAAGTATATAAAGGACTGAATTCAATTGGACTCTGTTGTGTCGACGCATTCAGACTTCAGCATCAGCTGTTTTGATTCTGAGACTAGTCTACTACTGTACGAATAGTAAAAGAAAAATCTATGATTAATTTGTAGGTGAGAGTGAGTTTTCTTCCAGAATAGAGGGAAATATTGATCGAAAAGAAAAAGAAGAAAAGAGAGAGAGAGTAGATTTAAATCCTCCCACCCTTTCTGTTGTCTGGCATCAAGAAAATGAGGGGTAGAATACCTGAAGAAGAAATGAAAACTTCCTTTCCCCTGTTACATTCAGACAAGAGGAGGAAGGAATAGAGAGAGGTCCCTGACTCTCTCATCAACTCCAGCTGAGAAAGAAACGAAAGCAGAAGTTCTCAGAAGGAGGAGGTAGAGAAACCTCTGCACTGGTAGGAGGAGGGTACAATAGAAAGAAAGAAAGAAAAGCAGATGGTACAAATACTGAAATTAATGACACAGGTACAAGCCATTCTCAGTTGAATTGCTTGTAACTGCAACTCTCTGAACTGCGTGTAAAAATGTGAATTGTTGTCTCCCAACCATAAGAAGAACCCAGCTAAATTTCAGTTGGCTCAAAAAAGTTAAGAGGAGAAAGTGTAGGATTTAAACCCTGGAGCAGGCAATTATAGGGCTTTATCTTTGTGTTCTGTTGGACACAACTTTTTTTCCGTATGCCTGACTTCTATCTCGCCTGTAATAAAGCAACTTACCTATCATAATTAAACTGTGTGTGAACCTCTTCTGTTAGTAAGTCCCTGTATACAAATTTAAATGTGTGGAAAAGAGCCCAGTGAGAAATCTGACAAGGACTCACTCCAGAGACCTACATGGTTATTGTACTAAGCACAACCCATAACTTATGCCTGTCGGGGTAATAGGCATACATTTGGCACTGTAGCAAACTACACCCTCTCCTGCTGGTTTCTTACTTTCAGCCTAATTCATCCACAGCAGTGCTTGTGATGCACAGTTTTAGCAGGGCAGCTCCTACTTGTGAGCTGAATGAATGGCAGATATTGCAGCAAGTGTACCTCACTCTAGGAATATAGATTGGCAGGATGTGCCATTCCTGCACCTCAAAGTAGCTTCAGATCTACTGCCCTCAGATGTTGACAGGAGTGAGTTTTCTGTTAATTATTTGATATATATGCACGTTTTTTTAATTCACTGAATAGGGTAATGCAAGCTGCTCGAAGTTCTTTAAGAGTGGCATAGCATATTATCCAGTGGTGTGATTCAACCAGTGTAACAACCGGTTCAGTGAGTGTGTGCTGCGTGCGCGTGCCAAACATTCACTCTGTATGCATGCTCCACATTTAAAAAAGCCAATTTTCAGCTCTAATACTTACCTTCAACTTCAGCCCCTGTGAATAAAATAGCTGAGGCATGACAAATCGCTCTGCTGCGTGAACCAGCTGTGCTCTAAAACAGTGATCGTAAACTGGTGGGCCGGGGACCACTGGTGGCCCCTGAGAAAATTTTGGTGCTCCACAGAGAAATGTCCCCCCAAACCACTCCTCCCAAAGCAATTAATTCAGGCTGCACAGGAGCAGACGGCTGCACCACCCACATGGCCCGCCCACCCGCTGGCCCCCACCCTTCAGCCGAGTGCAAACCTTACCTTGAGTAGAGCCATGCAAGCTGTAACTGGACGGTAAGACCAATGGTGGGGGAGGGAGATCCGCCTCAGGGTAGCTTGCTGACATTGGTGGGAAAGTCGGTCCCGTATTCCAGAGCTGCAGTAGTCACAGGACTGGCCCTTTGCTCACCCCAGAGCAGCTCCTCCAGTCCATGGCAGGCCGGTGCACCCGGGTGGAAGGGCAGCTGCTCCGGGATGACCAAAGGGCTAGTCCTGTGACTGCTGCAGCTCTGGAATATGGGGCCGACTTTCCCACTTTCAGCAAGCCACCGTCAATCAAAATTAATATTAGTGGTCTGCGGGATTTAAAATTATGTGGTTGGTGGTCCCTCGGGGACAAAAGTTTGGCAACCCCTGCTCTAAAATAATTTATGGCTGATTTAGCCAGTCCAGGAAATGCTGCAAAAAAGTTTCAGAGCTGTTAGTATGCAGGTATTTTTATTCATAAACAAACAAACAAACAAACCATAAGAACTTAAAAATTGAGCTGGATTTTTATCAAGGAAAGCCAGAATTTCTCAGTAATGATCATCCAACTATAAATCTGCTGGAGGGCACAATGGCCAAATGTAGTCCCAGGTAGACCTATGACAGAAGTCTTTCACATTTTCACCTTTAACATATATAGAGATGATGACTGGATCATCGCTAATATTTGTAACTTCTTTCATACCTCTCCTCCTCACTGAGAAACAAGAATTTGGGCTGTAGTAACATGATAAAATTATTAATGTACTTAAATGCATGAAAGAACTTCAACATTCTTTTACAATGTTTGTGGTTTCAAATATGTTTGACATATCATGTTTTAACATGATAAATTTATTCTAGATTTAGGTAGTTTTAGTATACTAGATAACAATGTGTGAAAAGAGATGTGATGGTTGAGATTGGTAGGGGGTAATCAGCACATAGCACCTACATTAAATACACTATTTAGTGCTTCAACAGTTTGAATATTTATATTTTGGCTAGAATATACTTTAATTAGATGGGCCTTTAATTAGGTCGGCCTTCCAAACAGAGAAATATTGCCCCCATTGTGAAAAAACAAAAGTAATTAGTAATAATTGAAAAATATACAAACTTGTTTAAATACCGAACAAGCAATTGAGCAAACAAACTTTAACACACGTATTTGCTCAAAGATATTTGCATGTATTCCAAATCACTTGTGCCAATTAATTCATTTATTCAAGAGATTGAAAGAATGGAAAAGCTTTGATTGAGTTGATGAGACACATACATTATATTACAATGTTCAAACGATGGTAGAGAAAATGTAGCTTTGATTGCAATTCAAAACTGTTGGCTCGGGGGAGATGCACTTTATACGAGTGTATATCAATTCTACACATTGTTGATCTCATTTTGATATTTTTGATGCTGAAAAGGCCCTAATTAAATGCTTACCATTGAACTATATTCCCTTGCCTCCTTTTGCATTTTCAGAAGTAATTTCATTCACTTTGGCATAGCAGACCCTAATAGCATCTCCAAGAGCTCTTGCAATGTAACATGCCAATAATGTGCCAGCTGGACTCCTTAAACTCTCATTGACACAATGAACTGCCATTATGAGTTTCAAGGATTTGCTGTTATTTATTGGATCAACACTGCAGCGAAGGCCAAAAAGTTGCTTATTGCCATGGAAAATGTACATTATTACAAACCTTTTAAACAGTGGCTAAAAAACTATATATTTATAGTTATTTAACATATTCTATGTTAATTGATTCTGTAATATTTACAGTTGAGCAATATGTTACAATGTGAATGGGCTTGATTATTCACCAAGTCTGCTTGTGCTGTGCACATCAATAACAGAAAGTGGCTTTAAATTGTGGTATTGTGCATGAAATATACTACACTGTCAATGAAATAGATGCCAATAAACACTTAGAATTAAAACTGCAATATAGTATTTCCCTTTGCTCTTTGAATATGGATGACTTGTCATATCTGTTTTCAGTTTTAGTTTCTCTTTTTTTCCAAACTAAGGTTTGATCCTTCCCATTTTCTGCCTTACTTTGCTTCCTTTTGTTTTCAAGTCAAAATAATATGTTTTTTTTATTCCTCAATATTTTCCCTAATACATTTCTTTTTGAAAAAATAAAGCATGTATTTATTAACAATATTGTTAAAATTGTGCTTTTGAGAGATAATTTCCCCCATATGTAATTTTATGTATTTTTTCATTAATATATGCATTTAAATGCATTTTTCTAAAAAAAGAAAAAACCTGGATAGTAAAAAAAATAGGAACAGCACAACTTGAAAGAACATTTCTTTTAGCATATTTATGTAGTTTCAGGAAGATAAGAACTGAATGAATGATGTATCTATATACACACATGATGTATCTATCTACATACACACTTTTCTAATGGAACATTCCATCTTTTAGCCTCATAATCAGCCTAACTGGACATAAGAAACATCAAACAGACAGAAACAATTATGCAGAGTTTTGATATCATCAGAACCCCCAAACAACTCCTCTAGGGAAGACTACTACCACTACCCCAGCATTAGACAAAACCAAAATGAATATCAGGGAAATTATCTGTGGTTAATATCAACCCAACTACTCAACTGACCAATATCTGCTTCAGTTCATCAGCTTTCACAACCTCCAGAAGAGTCACTGGCAGTAACATGACATTTCTTTGACATTTTAGGCTATTTAATATGGAGATTAAATTTAATCATACTGTCCTCCAGTTTCTGATGAGCTGTGCTGTCAGTGTCTTATCCAAAATGTCAAAAAGGGCCGATTCATAGACTGCAAGAACAATAACTTTTTCTCTCTCCTTATGGGACTCATAAAAAGACTCTCCTACTTCCCTCTGAGAGTAGGATCTATCATTGCACTGACTGCACTAACATTACTTGATGCTATCTACCTCATGCTATAGAATGGAAGGCAGTGGCCAAACGGTGCCACGAGCCAACCCATTCATCCATCTTGAACCTCTTTAGCAGAGTGGTCACTTTTTCCTGAAATTAAGGAAAGCATACACAGATGTAAATTGTTCCCCCACCTCTCTCCCTCTCCCCCTCTCTCTCTGCCACTCTCTCCCCCTCCCTCTCCCTTTCTTTCTCTCTCTCTCTCTCTCTCTCTCTCACAAACACACACGCACAAAATAATAGTTAAATAGTAAAACTGTCAGAAGCTGAGAATACTTTTCTCTAAATTTGAATGGTCCTTTTTTCCTCTACTTGAGAAGGGGGGAGGATGAAGATACCACAAGAAGGTTATAGAAGGTTTTACTGATAAAGACAATAAATCAAAACATATCTAAAGGTTACTGAAAGTAAAAAGGGTATGATTTAAGAGAACGTTTTGCCAAGATGTCCCCAAAATTGAATTTGTCCTTGTTTCAATAAAATAAGTACCTTTTGGGAAGTTTCGCAGAAAGCAATTGATCTCTCTCTCTCTCTCTCTCTCTCTCTCTCTCTCTCTTTCTCTCTCAAGCGGTCTTGGTCTTTACAATTGATAGAATTCTCACTTTTCAATTTACTTTTTAATAGAATCTAACTACAATACTTGGATTTCTAGTAGGAGCTCAGATCAGATGGTTTCACCCAAGCTGTGTTCATATAACACATTTAACTAGGTCAGTAACAAATCTAACAGCTGTGTTTGCACACATGCCGAGCTTGGTTAGATTTCATTCTTATTCCTTAAAAAAAAAGTTGTGTATCTTTGATAATAGGTTGCTTTATAGAATGGAAATAATGCTTGTAGAGAGATATGTTCCAATTAGGGGTAAGGAAGTATTTCTGAAGATAGTGCTTACTTGAAAGAAAAATAAGGAGGGGTTATTTGTAAAAAATAATAATAACATGGTGATAGAAAAGCCTCTATTATTTATGACAGAGAGAGAGAGAGAGAGAGAGAGAGAGAGAGAGAGAGAGAGAGAGAGAAGTCAAATAGATGAGAATCTAAATGGTACAAGTCAGAATTGGAAAGAAAGAAAAAATTGTACAGAGAAATGAAGTGATGAAAGCCCTAAGATACCATTCTAACCAATAGGAGACCGGTTATGTAAAAACATGCAAAGTGTTTTAGCCAAAGAAAGGAGACAATTGTGTAGAACCCTTCAGCTGACTATATCCATTCCCCCAAGTCCCTGAAAGGTTATCGCTGTAGAAAGCGGGTATATGCAAAATTGAATCCCAACAATCTGAATGCAACCCATGTGATATACAGTAGCAGATTGTGTATATCTACAAAACTGCTTAATTCAAAGTAGCTAGTTTAGACATTTCATCTAGACACAGCCACAGATAAGTTTTGATGATGTGAGAATTGCTATTTGTGTTCAGCTCAGCTGTCCGTTGTTCATTTCCATATATATATTAGAGCCAGTTTGAAGATGATCTCTCCTGGGAATTCACTCTCATTGACAAATTGGGAAATTAAAAATGGAGGATTTTTTTTTTAAAAAAAAATGGGTGTAGGGGCATATTCGATCAGCATTTGCAGAAAGAGCAAGGTATCACATCCTTTTATTCAGAGGTGGGATTCTACTGGTTAGGACCGGTTCAGTAGAACCAGTTTATTTATTTATTTTATTTATTTGTCAATTGTTTACGAGATAAGTAAAAGTGTATACATAATTATGAATACATGAAATGAGTACATATAAGAAAAATAAAAGAAAAATAAAAGAAACAATAGGACAGGGACGGTAGGCACATTGGTGCGCTTATGCACGCCCCCTACAGGCCTCTTAGGAAAGGGGTGAGGTCAATAGTAGACAGTCTAAGGTTAAAGTTTTTGGGGTTTGGGGAAGAAACTACAGAGTCGGGTAGAGTATTCCAGACATTGACCACTCTGTTGCTGAAGTCGTATTTCCTGCAATCAAGCTTGGTGCGGTTAACCTTGAGTTTGTATCTGTTGTGTGCTCTTGTGTTGTTATGGTTGAAGCTGAAGTATTCATTGACAGGTAGGACATTGCAATGTATGATTTTATATACCATGCTTAAATCAGACCGAAGACGGCATAATTCAAGGTTTTCTAGTTCTAGAATTTCAAGTCTGGTGGCATAAGCTATTCTACAACGAGTAGAGGAGTGGAGAACTCTTCTTGTGAAATATTTCTGGACTTTCTCAATTGTGCTAATATCAGATACGTAATGTGGGTTCCAGACTGATGAGCTGTATTCGAGTATTGGTCTAGCAAATGTTTTGTATGCTCTAGTTAGTAGTGTGATATTACCAGAGAAAAAGCTACGTAAGATTAGGTTAACAACTCTTAATGCCTTTTTGGCTATGTAGATGCAGTGGGCACTAGCACTTAGATCATTAGAGGTGAGTATTCCAAGGTCCTTTACAGAGCTTGGATCATCAACAAGATCTTGACTATTCAGCTTGTATTTTATTTTCGGATTTTTTTTGCCAATATGTAAGACAGAGCATTTATTTGTTGAGATTTGAAGTTGCCATTTGTTTGACCATTCTGATACATAGTCAAGATCTTTTTGAAGGGTAGCAGTATTGTCTGTGGTATTGAACAGCTTTACATCATCAGCGAAAAGAACGCAGTTGCTCTTAATATGATCACAGAGGTCATTTATGTAGAGTATGAAGAGAGTTGGTCCTAGAACACTGCCTTGGGGGACACCACTATTGACAGGTACAGAATTTGATAGGACACTCCCAATTTTGACCATTTGTTGTCTGTTTGACAGGAATGCTTCTATCCAGTTATGCAGTTGTCCAGAGATACCATAGGATTTTATTTTTAGTAGTAGTTTGTCATGTACCACTGAATCAAAGGCTTTACAGAAGTCTATGTAGATTGCATCTATTGTTTTGCCCTGATCAAGTTGTGTAGTCCATATGTTTTTGCAGTGTAAGAGTTGCAGATTACAGGATAGTTTTTTTCTGAAACCAAATTGTTTATTGGAGAGTAGGTTGTTTGTCTCTAAGTGGAGGATGATGGATTGGTTAATAATTGATTCCATGACTTTACAGGTGGCGCAGCATAAGGAGATTGGTCTGTAATTTTCAACTAGGCAAGGGTCTCCCTTTTTGAAGATGGGGATGACTGTGGCTTGTGACCATAGGTTAGGCAAGGAACTGGTCCTGAAAGATTTTTCAAAGATTATGGTTAGAGGTTTGGCTATGGCAGTGGATAACTTTTTTAAGAAATAGGCACATATTCCATCCGGTCCAATAGATAGGGATGGTTTTAGATTGCATAGTGCTTTTTCAACATTGTCTTCTGTAAAATCGATATGTATTAGATCACTGTAGTTATCTGTGGTTTGGCTAGGAAATGCTGGGCATGATCCATTGCTGTTTACAAATACTGAGCCAAAAAATGTGTTAAAGATGTTGGCTTTAATGGTGTCGTCGTTGCAGTCTTTACCATTAGGTAAAGACTAAAGTTGTTATGATTCTCTGTAGTTCGGAGAACCAGTAAATCGGGCCTCTGGCTGGCCCCATCCCTCTCTGTCCACTTCTCTGCTACCTGCCTAGTCAGTCCTTATCACGCATGTATGACATTGCGTGCATGTGTGATACTGCTGCCTGCAGCCTGCTTTTGCGCACCCACCAGGCCAGCCATTGCTGCCTGCTTTCTGCTGCGGCCCTGCCTGAACCAAAGTCCCTGGGTGAGCGAGGCTCTGCAAGCCCCAGTCGCCTATCCGCCACCGCTGGTTGCCTTCCCCCCCCACTCACTTGCCTTTTGCTGCTGCTGCCGGTCGCCTTTCCCCCACCACTTACTTTCGCCGGGGAACATGTGGAGAGGCTTGTGTAGGCTCCAGACAGGTTTGCAGCTGCTTCTTTCACCTGCTGCTCTAGCTGGGAGAGCAAGAGAGTTTCCTCAGCACAGTAAAATGCTTGCAATCCCCCTCCCGTTGGAAGTGGCTCCCGTGCAGCAGAGAAGCAGCCAGGTTGAATCCTGCTTCTCTCTGCTGCTTGGAAGCAGTTTCCGATAGGAGGGGGACTTGCAAGTATTTCAGTGTGCCAGGAAAAACTCTCTTGCTCTCCCATCAAGACCAACAGGAAGGAACACGTGTAGAGGCTCGTGTCAGCAAGTCACCCCTTGATCGAGTCCAGGACAGCTGACGGTGTCTATGGAGAGCAGTGCCTGGAAGCCCTGATGGTCGGGGGGAGCTGGTCCTGGAAACCTCAGTGCCACCGGAATCACCATTGCCTTCTTTGCTGCCATCGCCATTGCCGCCTCGCTGCTGCTGCTTCTCCACCCCCTGCAGGTATGGTGAGCATGAGCCCTGGGATGGGTGACCAACTGCCTCAACTGCTGCTCCCACCAACTTTTCTCTGAGTCGAGAGAGAGAGAGAGAGAGAGAGAGAGAGAGAGAGAGAGAGAGAGCAGCTCTCTTGGCACAGAGAAAAGTCACGCATCTCCCCATATTACTCTCTCAGCGAGCAGCCTCTCACAGCACCTTTAAACTTAGCGTGCTTTACAAATGAGAAGGGGATGAGGCTGCTCATGGAGAAAGGAATATGGGGAGATGCATGACTGTTATCTGCGCTGAGCTGCTCTCACCAGTGTCTCCAGACTGTTTTTCCCAGCTAAGACTAGATTATCAATGAAGAGAAAATAACATGCAGCAGATGCTTAGCAAAATTTAGTAATACTACAGATTGGCTGTTTGCATTGAAATCAGGTGCAAGATAGTGATAGTAGGTAAATTATTGGGCAGTTTAGTTTGGTATTTATTTCAGTTGGCTGATTTTAGAAAGCTAACCAGGATCAGACCTTGTAAGTATTTGGCTGGGAAGCCAACATAAAATAGGGTGTGGGGAGGAATTTGGTTGGGAATAAAAGAAGGAAGATAGGATAAGATAACGTTTATTGTCATTTTTTACGGTAAGTACACTAGCACACATTAATAGTGAAATTATATTCATACACATACATCGCACACATATACACATGCTACACACACACACACACACATACACAATCATTGCCCATTTTGAATAATAGCGGAAAGGAAGATTATTGGATACATATACACAAATGTATGTGGGGAAAAATTGCAAAGAAATGGGATTATTAAAAACAGCTTCCAATCTTAGCAATTATAGATGAGAGAGAGAAAGAGAGGTAAGAAACGGAGAGGGAGAAAGAAAAAGAGAGATGAGAAAGAGAAAGAAAGAGAGATGAGAAAGAGAGAGGGAGAAAGAGACACACAGAGAGAGATACCTGTTTAAAAGAAAATAGAAAAATGGCTCTTTGAGTGTTTAAGGTTGCAGATCCCTGGGTTAGGCAAACACCATGGTCTTAACCTTGTGGTCATTAAGCAAACACTGGTTGTTAAACAAGTCCATTTCCCCCAATGGGCATTTTTAACCGGAAACCAGAAGGAATGGTTGGAAACTGGCAAAAAACATAGAAAACCTCAGTCACAAGACCGTGTAGGATGTGGATAAGTGTGTGTGTGTGTGTGTGTGTGTGTGTGTGTGTGTGTGTGTGTGTGCATTGCTGTCAAAACACCAAAAACAGGTCAATAGTTCTGGGAAGGTCAGTTGTAAATTAGAACACTTGCTAAGCAACTGGCCATTAATCGAGGGCCACTTATATTTGGTTTGCCAGTCACATGGCCACCTAGTCACGCCCACCCCAGTCATATGACCACCTAGCCACACCCAGCCAGCTACATGACCACCAAGCCACACTCAGTCAGCAAGCCACGCCCACCCAATCACATAACCACCAAGCCACACCCACAAATTAGGCCACACCCACAGAACTGGTTGTTAAGAAATTTGAATTCCTCCCCCCCCGCTTCCCCCCCTCCCCCAATTATGCTTGCAAACAGTACATTAGCTATCCCACTTCATCATTTTCGGTTAGAAGGCACCAGAGATAGAACAATAAAAGCCTTGTGTTCTTTGGGAAAATGAGCTGGGACTATTTTAAAGGCAAAAGGAAAGAAAGAACAAAGGAGACTGATAATCCTCCAGTTCTGACTAGAATTCGGGAGGGGAAAAGAGCAGAGGCGGGTGCGTCTTTCTTTCCTTCCTTCCTTTCTTTAGAAGAGTTTTCCCATGTGATGCTTCTCTTATTCTATTTGTCTAGGTTTACAAATTCAGAGTTGGAGAGGAGATGTTGGAGAGGTTTCCTAACCATTTGTGAACACACACAAACGGTTGGAAGTTTAAAAAAAGGGGGGGTTGAATATGTCAGGTTTAGAAGGTCAGAATCTCTCTCTCTCCCCCCCCCCCCTCTCCCCCCCCCCCTCTCAAACTCCCTTTCTCACAGGCAGGCAGAGAGACACCATTTCCAGGGTTTTTCCCCCCTGTCCTTTTCATAGTTTTAGATTTACTTTTTTTTTAAAAAAACAGAGACGACATATGTGGCTGCTATAATCGATAATTAAATGATGCTTTGCAAACATATAAGAACAGAGGTTTAAATGCACTGCTGAATTAATTTAGAAGCAAATTAAATTCTTCTCAACAAAATGCTGTTCGGTGGCAAGAAATGTAAGCCTCTACATTTTGACGTGAGGAAAAAACATAGTGAAAACACACACACACACACAGATCAAAAATACAAGATTGGCAGTACCTGGCTTGTGAGGCGGATCTGGCTGTCCTGGTGAACCACACATCAAGCAATATATGATTTCACTAAATATATAAATAATTTAATAACAAATTATTATATAATAAATAATAAATAAATAAACCAATAGCTCATTGCAGCTGCCTAAAGAACTAATGCATCCTTATGATACATTAACAAAGCAATAAAGTTGAGATCATAGTAAGTAATAACTTCTGTTTTACTCTACACTAATCAATGTGTCCAGTTTTAGTCATCATAGTATAAAAAATATGGTAAGGAATTGAGTACAGAGAAGAGGAAGGAAGATGGCAAGGAGCTTGGAGGATAATGCCTCTGAAGAATTGTTAAAAGAACTGGACGTAAAGAAGAGATGGCTAAAGGGTGACATGAGTAGTCTTCACTTGAAGGACTGTCACAGGGTAGAAGTTGTGGATTTATTCTCCATAGTGCCTGAGGGTATGAGAAGAATCAGTGGCTAGAAGCTTTACAGAACAAGACTTGAACTTGAAATAAGGAAAAATTCCCTGACCATGAGAGGAACAGCCTGTCTCCTAAAGGCTCGTGGTTGTTGCATCACTGGAGCTTTTCCAACCAAAAGCTAAACAGTCATTTGTCTGGGATTGTCTGAGGATGCCATGGGCAGGAGGGTGAAGAAGAAGAATGTTAAAGTCCCTTCTAACATTATGGTTCTTTGATTCCTTAATTTTCTAATTCAGATTTTATTGCACACTATTAAAAATGATAAATAAGAAAGTCAAGAAAAAAATGGGCATGCGGAAATCATTCACATCATACTTGGTGGTTTAGAAGATCAATTCTATTGAAAGTTATCCAAAATTATGTGTTTGCAAGAACAAAAGTGACTTGTTACAAGGACACAATCATATCATTTTTAATACTCAGGCAGCTCAGCATGTTGATTATTGATGTTTAACGATTCTTTACTTTACAATCTATGTGTAAGTAATCTACTAGAAGATGCATTCATCAACAGGCAGCAGTTTGTAGCTGTTCTGATATTAGTTTCAGAGCATAAAACAATCAATCTGCAATCAGTGTTAGAAAGAACCCACACAAATCAGAGCACACTCAACAATCAGAGAACAGAGTACATTCCATAGAGTTGCATGCATTTGGACAGAAATAGTAATTCCAGAATAATACTAATGGAGCTAACATACAGCACATGGCTGGAAAAACCTATGGGCTACCATATCCGGCTGCAAAAATCACCACAAGATGGCAACAGAAAATTAGAGTTCTCAGTATTTAGTGCTATCATCCACTGATTGTCTAGATGTTTGCATCTCGGATATGATAATTCTAGGTATTTTGTTCTATCATTTAAACTGTGGGTGGTGGCAAGGCCATTATTTCTTGGAACAGCTATAACCACAATGTCAGAAAATAAATCCCTAAATGCATATCTCACTAAATCAGTTTTTTGTTTCAACTGGGATTCTTCCCTGTGTCCTTCTTCTTACCCCTTTCTAATTAATGTTTGCCTTCAACCATTTCATTATATACATTTTTGGGTGGCTGTTACTTGAAAGAAATGGAAAAGAACAGCTGAGAGTAACTAGTTCAACAGCCCCAAACCTTTTGGCCCCAGGAGCTAGTTACACGGAGGATAGTTTTTCAGCAGCCTTGGGGCAGGAGCGGGCATGTTTTCACAGCTTGCCTGGATCCTGTGCATGTGTGAAGCGGGCTACACTTGCTTGTGTGGCCTGATGCCAGTCCACGGTCTGGGCTTGGGGACTCCTAATCTAGATGATATAAACTGGAATTGGGAGTGCAGCAAGGAAGGGGAGTTGACAGTTGTAAGAATGCTTGAATATTATTTACTTGTATACCAACATTACCACGAAGGAAGATATTTTCCTCCAAATAATGATGCTTGCATCATTATTACTGAAAATATTAGAAGAAAATGTTGAAAATAAACAAATGAGTAACAGATGTAAATAGCTACAGAGCTGAAAAGAATGGATGCCTTTGAAGATTAGCCAACTTTTGGGAACAGTTGCTTGCTTTCTGAATTAAAACCATAAAAGCACAAATCTGGTAAAATGACTAAACACAGGGCTTATCTATCTTTGGCTATCCAATTGCCTCCAACCTTTAACTCATCCCCAAGGGTTTCGTTCCCTTCCTTTCTCTTCTATTCCTGGACTTTCTTCGTCTCCATCCTCCTCCCCCTCCCCACCCAGTTCTTTTTGGCTGTTTTTGCTGCAAAGAGATTGGGAAAGGTTTGTTGTGAGAAGGAATGGTAGCTAAGTCCAGATGGAGAGTCAATTAATTTAATAAATGAGATGCATTATTTTATAGTCAATTGATTTTGATTGGTAGTTATCCATTCAATTAATAGTCTATTTCTTCTGAGCTGCCTCGAGTTTGTACAAATAAATTGATCGAATTGTGTATAGCTTTGATAGACAGAAGGGAGAATCTCCAGGACTGGTTTCAACTTGGGTTGGCAACCTTAAATGTGAACAGGTGAAGAAACTGGGCATTATTCAGGACTTTTTGTCTGTGTTGATAATTTTATTTTATTCTATGGTTCCTCTGATGGAAGGACTGTAAATTCAAGGTCGCCTTGATTTCTCTTGAATATAATACAACATTTAACAATACCAGCAAATACTGTATCACATAGACACTTTATATAGCACTCTATTCTGCAAAACAGACTTTTACTGTGCACATTTACCTAAGCACAGCCCTCCTTTAACCCACTGGGATTTATGACTGAGTAAATATGTATAGATTGTGCTGTAAATCTTGCTCCTTCTACCCCCACATTTTTTTTTACTGCTCAGAGAATTGGGAAGAGCGTAATGGCAAAACCATTTATATTCAACTCCTTTCTCTCCCCTCCTTCCTTTGTAGATTTAGACAGTTTCTTAATGTTTCTCTGCATTAGCTCCCACTTCATAAAAGGGAGATAAAACTAGACTGCCTCATTGTAAAGGATCATTCCAAGATAAGCCTTTAATTCTATGTTTGACTGTCATTTCATTATATGGTCCTCAGGGAGCAATACAGAAGAGAAGATAATCCTGGAAATCTGTGTTGTTGTCTGAAATGGAACACCAGATCAAAATGATTTAGAACAAACTATTCTAAGAGTTTTGCAGGTCAGTCAAGTTATTGGTCAAATATAAAAGGCATATTTCCCCATGCATTCCCATGTAGGAAATATAGTACAGTAGAATTATTTTGTGGGGGGAAATGTAATTATGAAAATATCCTTTTCCTAGATCCTCTTGTTATTATTTCTTTACTAACCTGTTGTTGTTTCTATGGCTGATTTAATCATATAAGAGAGCTTGAACGGTAGCATGAACAGGAGGTACAGGAGATGTTTCATGACAAAAAATCAGATGTGGTGAGAACAAATCAAACCAGATAAGGGTGAGAGTAACATAAAAGTACGGACAGGATCTTGCAAGAAAAATGTGTTTGTTTTACACAATCAGGTGGAATAGCTCCTACCCAACAGGCAGAACTAGAATAGTAGCTGGGATATGCTTGGTGGTACCTGTCAGAAGAAGTACATGACATGTAAAAAAAGGTGAGGCTTCAACTGCACAGTCTTCAATTGCACAACTACAATGTTGATTTTTTAAAAAAAGTTATTCCTGGATTCACTAAATGCAGTAATACAGAAAATAACTTAATAGAATTCGGCAAAGACAAATTCTTTGTTTAATGCAGTCATAACATCACTGGTTAAACAACCTGGTGACGTAATCAGTAATCGGAGAGGAAACAGGAGATGGAGAAGTGCAATCATTCTCCCATCTTCGGTTTCCCATGATGTGCACTTCGGTTTCCAACAAAGTTGGAATTCTATCTGTAGCTTTGCTATCTGTCTATATTTATATTGGCATTCTCTTATCTAATTCTATCTGTAACTTAGGTTTGAACTGCAGAGTTGTTTGTGCACTTGCAGACTAGGTAATCTCATCAGTGCTAGTGAATATGGAGATTGCTCCCTATAATAGGTTGCCCTACTAGTTTGGATGGATTGTGGTTTCCTCCTTGGTGGTTCCTTGATTGGAGTCTTGTTTTCTGCCTAATTGTTTGTATGGTGTTGATCTCTGCTTATCTAGGTGTTGACTATTGGAAAGGATGTATTCTATTTTTTTGTTTCTTTCAAAAGAAATCATCATCATCATCATCATCATCATCATCATCATTATAGAAAAACAGTGATGTAAACTCGAGCTGACAGCTGGTATAACAAAGCACTGTCTGGACAGTTCCTTGAAAAGATCCAAGGAAAAGTAGATAAAGAAAAGACCTAGTTATGGCTGACCAATGGAACACTGAAGAAAGAAACAGAAGGCCTGATCCTTGCAGCCCAAGAACAAGCCATCAGAACGAATGTAATCAAAGCCAGAATAGAAAAATCTGCCGATGACCCCAAATGCAGATTCTGCAAAGAAGCAGATGAAACCATTGATCACATACTGTGCTGTTGCAAGAATAGCTCAGACTGACTACAAATAACATCACAAAACAGTCACTCAGATGGTCCACTGGAACTTGTGTCACAACTACCATCTGCCTGTAGCAAAGAACTGGTGGGATCATAAGCCTGAACAAGTGGTCGAAAATGAGCATGCATAACAACTGTGGGACTTCCGCATACAGACTGACAAAGTTCTGGAACACAATACCATGATTGTGGAGGAAAAAAAAGTCTGGATCATCCACATTGCCATACCTGGTGATAGCAGAATCGATGAGAAACAACTTGAAAAAGTCACCAGATATCAGGACTTGAGAATCGAGCTGCAGAGACTCTGGCATAAACCAGTGCAGGTGGTTCCAGTGTTACTCGGCACACTGGGTGCTCTGCCTAAAGACCTAGGCAAGCACTTAAAAACAATTGGCGCTGACAAGATCACCATTGGTCAGCTGCAGAAGCCACCTTACTGGGATCTGCTTGCATAATCCACTGATACATCACGCAATCCTAAACACTTGGGAAGCGTTCGACTAGTGATTTGTGATATGAAACCCAACATGGTTATCTCGTCTGCTGTGTATACTGTCATTTTTGTGTACAATAATAATAATAATATAAAAATAAAAAACCCAGAGCTTATCAGCAATATATAAGATCTATAACTCCACCATGTAAGACAGATAGGGTGTAATCTTCTAACTACATTATATATTAGCAAATGTATATATGGTTTCTCTTTCCTCTATAATTCAATAACTTTCATTGGGGCTGGGTCCACATTTATATATATATTCAACTTCTGCCGGATGTGTTACATATACGTTCTGTGCTGGTTCCAACCCCATGACCCTGTTAATGAAAGTGTGCCTTCTGAAAACAGGTTTGACTTATTCATGCTTCAGTTTATTTGACTATTTATGTTAAGCCTCATATCTAAGAGATAAAGGTAGGATAAAATCATTAAAAACAATACAGTAACGCAGAATATAAACTCATACTACAAAAGTCAGATGAATAAAATTGGTGTAAATCAAGAATATACAGAATATATATAAGATATGCTTTTGCCTCTAAGACCCATAAGCTTACATTGAGGGTTTTAAATTGTTCATTGATTCCCAAATAAACAATTTAATAAATACTACTTAAACTAATAAATAAAGCTACCCTGAGTCATTGACAGATGGGAAGCTATAGAAATTGAATAAATAAATAAATAATAGTACTATGAATAAATGTAAAGGTTTCCCTGTCAGTCATGTCAGACTCTAGGCCATGGTGCTCATCCTGTTTCTTGGCTGAGGAAGCCAATTTTGTCCAAAGACAATTTCGGTGGTTATGTGGCCAGCATGATTATATGCTAAAGGCATATGAAAAGCTGTTACTTTCTGATTAAAGTGGTACCTATCAATCTATTCACATTTGCATGCTTTCAAACTGCTAGATAGGTAGGTGCTGGGGCAAGTAACAGGAGCTCACCTGTGGAGCTTGGGTCTCAAACCTGAGCTGTCAATTCAGCGTGTTTAACCGCTGAGCCTTCACACCCCTAGTACTATAAATAGATAATAACAACAATAATGGATAGTCTCATCAAGTCTTGGAGAAACAAATAATTTTGGGGAAATCTGGCTTGCATAAAGAGACAGATCTTGAAAATAAAATCAATCTCGAAGTTGATTGACTTCTCTCAAACTCCAGCCCACTATTAAGGATTCCAAAGCTAACAAGATCATTTCACATTTTCACATAATATGCTGCTGTCATGATAGGGTGAGAAAACGGGCCTCTGTTTTCATAACATTTCATAACCTGCATAGGGATATATATCTAGTGCTCATAAAACTACAGCAGTGTTGCTATTCACACTTTTTAGTATCTAAACAGATTGTGTTCTGTCCTTACAGACTCATCATATTGCAAATAACATTTTGTTGGTGACTTGAAAACATTTTTTTGATTATCAACATGATTGTGAAATAACTAGTCATTGTGAAAGCAGACATTTTAGCTTGCATTACCTGGTTTGGATGAAATGGATTATTGATTTTTTTTTTATAGTATCTCAGAAGCAATTTATTTAACTTTTGTTTTTTTATTATTTTGTGCAAGAAAAAGCTTCTTCTTTCCTGCTTGAAAATGATCATAAAACCTTCTATCGTTGGAGTTTCAAAATAAGACTCTCAATTTTTATTTCTTTCCTGATTTTGATGGAGATTTATTTCCCTTTTGATGTATTTTCTTCTCCAAGAGAAAGTATTGAACCTGGGTTCACGTATTTCATGAAAGAAGAAGCTTGTGTAAAGATCCGCATTAAAATACAAATGTTGCTGTTCTTTGTGACTTTAACCTCCAAAACAAATATGTTTAGCTCTTTGCAGCTTACAAACACACATTTAAATAATATTCATTGGGTCTTGGATGATATAAAAAATGGACAGAATGGAATCTGTTCAACTATAAGGATGTTTTAAAAAAGTAATCATGCTTGATTTTTCTCCAGAATGAAATTTTACCTGCATACAGTAAAGTTTTGTTGTATGAACTTTATTCATGGATCAGGTGACTCCATTTCAATCTGGTTTGAAGGTCAAGCAAGGGAAGAGTTAAACGTAATAGTAGAATCAGCAAGAGATTCTGTGCCTACAATAGAACCTACCATTGCAAAAATGTAAAAGTTGTCACTGTATTTTTTTTTCAAATGGCAAAAGGAAAATGGTGTGAAGTATGCAAGGTATAAACTATTAAGAGTGTTTAGTTAACGTAGTGTAAATCAAATTAAACAGATATTTTTGCCTAGTAATTACTCCTAACTTTGAAAAGCATGTTCCTTATCCTAAACAAACCAAGGAATAATATTTTCACAGAGCAAATATGTTTCATCCTGTACCCCCAAATTTCTCTCCACCAAAAAATTAGTTAATTAGTCAATTACTTAACTTCTCTGATATAATGAAAGATGATATAGGGATGTAATTGTTTTATATATATTCGATGGAAAACAGCGATTGGTATTGTTCAGCAACATCTTGAGGCTTACATATTCTTTTTGTTTATAATTTTCTGTGTTCCTAGGCTTGTATTGGTAAATGAAGTACTTCAGATAAACCACCAAGCTCAGAGAGCATCAAGGACTCCACAGTTCAGTTCTAAGCTATAGATATTTTCTTCTACAGTTTTGGAATTACCAGTATCCAGGAAGTCTACTCTTTCAATGAAGGATTGAAGCAGGAAAGCTTATACCTTCAGACTAATCCTTTCCTGTGAGATGGGCTATTTCCTGGTACCAATAAGCTACAGATTGCACTGCCAATCATACCCACCCAAGAAATAGCTAGGGTAATAATTTACAGCATATAAAGCGGGCCAGGGGATTCAATTCATGTCTAAAAATCACATACATTGGGATGAACAGAACAGAGCATATTTTCTAACAGAAATCAAGGGTTTTCAATCTATAAAACTAAAACTTTATAAAACTATTGACATATATAAGGTTTTCACCACCTGGTAATAATGTCTGTCATTGCTTGAAAAGGTAACAGTGTTCAAATCCAGCCACTGAAATTCACAGCACAAATCTTTTGTCAAACTATAAAACAGGATTGACTAATTCTTACTGATCAGTAAGGCAAACTATAACATTTACTGTTTTTGAGGAAGCGGCCAAAAGAATGGGAAAATTCATTTACTTAGAGTAGATGATAATGCTTTAAAAAAAGAGAAATGCAGTTGCTGTTATGAAAACACTTTTAAATAGCTTTCTGGTAGTTACACACCCCAAAAGTCCAAATTTAAATTTATATAACAGGGAAAACATAACATTCTAGCTACTCATATTTTAGACTTTTCTTTTAGTTAGTAAAAAAAAAATAGTTCCTGTTCCCCAAATTTCACAAAAAATACAGCTGGTAGGTGAGTAAATTAGCTATAAAACAATTTATTGTCAAAGATTTTTGATTTCTTGATAGCCAAATATGCAAAGCGGTATTGGAAACAGGGGTGGGCTGCCACCAGATTGGACTGGTTCTTGCGTATCGGTAGTTCCAACCACTGGCTGGGCTCGCCCACCCACCCTGGTGCTATCCCATACTATATATTTCACTCTCTGGCTTACTCGCCCTGCCCACACAGCCCAGTTGATTTCCACACCTCACCCGCTCTATTCACCGTGGTTGCCTGAGAAGCTGTGCCAGAAGGCACATGCTCACGTTTTTGGTTCTGCACTAGGCGAACCAGTTGTTAAACTATGTGAAGTCCACCTCTGATTGGAAAGTCTATAAAAGAGAAAATAGTTTATATGAATCATGAATTTGTGGTATCTTCCTAAAAAGGCCTATATGTTAAGATTGTTTTTCCTAACCTCAGCACTGACAATGCAAGCTGATCCAGATGGGAAAAGCACCTGGGTAGGGAAGGTTACCTTAAGAAATAATTACCCATTGTTGTCTTTTAGACTGAATGTACACCTCATAATGTTCAGAATATGTGAAATCAGTGAGATGGTTCAATGCTCATCTGGCCCTAAACCCAATTCCCTTAATATCAGTCTACTCTTCCTGTGAAAATCTGGAGCTACATCTTTATATCCGAATCTTGTACTTGGCCTAAAGCATTTGGTTTCTTCAGTTCATTTATATTGTTTTCCCACATCTCAGTGGATGTGTTAAAGCCACTTGTATTTGCTGGGTTCTTGTTCTGAGCCATATACGCCATCTCTATGAAGGCAAGATGCACTTGTGAGAGAATACAAAAAAACTATAAACAACGGCAGGGTCATTTGCAAAAATGAATCAAGCAAACGCAAATTCATTTACACTATAAATTCACTCGCCAAAACCAACACCAACCATAAGAACCTCCGTTGTCGCCCTGACCTAACCATACAGCAACGTGCTCGCTCCCGTGTACTCCGCACTGAACTCAAAAAACGTCTCGACAATGGAGAGAAGGACCTGTACATTGACTACCATGCTGACTGTATCAAAAGTAAGTCACACATCCCGCAACTCAGCTTTAACCTTCAACCACAACCCTACCTCAACCAATCCACCATCACCCAAGACTAGGCACGCACGCCCCTAACTACCTCAATTCCAACTACTGCTGGCCTTAAATGCAAGCTACTCAATGCAAGAAGCCTTGTAAATAAAATACCTGAATTTTTCCTCCTACTAAATATGGCTAAATTCGACATTATATTTGTCTGTGAAATATGGCTCAATGCATCTCTCCCCGACTCCATTACCATAGTAAGAGACTATCATGTTTACCGATCAGATCGTGAAATTCGTAGAGGAGGTGGTGTTGCTATCTTCTACAAAAAGTCCTTACATCTAAAAAATATCCAAGTTACCCAGGAGCTTGCTCTTCCTGAGACCATTATCTGTGAACTATCCTTAAATATCACAATTCGATTCTTACTATGTTACAGAGCACCTGATTATGACATCGAACATGTAAACAAGCTAAATACACTACTAACATGGGCAGCATCCTGCCCATACCCTTTTATCTTTCTTGGTGATTTCAATCTGCCTCATATTGACTGGACCCTAAATGAATGTACAACTGAAACCATACATGCAACCTTTTACAATGCTGTTACAAATCTGGGACTGGAACAACTAGTATCCAACAACACTAGACTAAACAACTGCCTCGATCTCATCTTCTGCAATAGTTTGAATTTAATTTACGGAATACAAACTAAAGAACCCTTTTCCAGCAGCGACCACAATATGATTGACTTTTGTCTCAACATACTTCCACACAAAAACCACCACAATGATGTGATCCCCAATTATAATTTCAAAAAAGGCAACTATGATCTTATAAACAACGATCTCTCATCCCTTGATTGGCAATCTCTATTCACTGGATGCAATACTGTTGAAGACCATTACAACATATTTTTACTTGAAGTCAAAAGAGTCATCAAACTATATATACCAACAACTACTCCCAAAACAAAACAAAAAAACAGATTGCCCATAACAATAAGGAAACTTCAATCCAAAAAGAGATCACTCTGGCGGAAAAACAAATCTGGTCACGTTGCCAATTTCAAAAGCCGATCCAAAAATTTATGCCACCAAATAAAGACCGAATGCACCAATTATCACATTAAACAAGAGGAAAACCTTCTAAGCACCAATTCCACCAATGCTTTTTACAATTTTGTAAACAACAAACTAAAAGATTCAAGGTCCATCCCACCCCTGATAGGACCTAATGGTAAAGACTGCAACGACGACACCATTAAAGCCAACATCT
>NW_020769312.1:37796607-37882552 GCF_900518735.1 Pseudonaja textilis
ATGTACTCATTTCATGTATTCATAATTATGTATACACTTTTACTTATTATCTCGTAAACAATTGACAAATAAATAAAATAAAATAAATAAATAAAATAACTCTCTCCTATTGCATGCTAACAGGGGTTGGGCTTCAAAAAATTTAGCAACCGGTTCTCTACTCGGTTGCTGGTGGGCATGGCCATGGTGGGTGTGGCCTAGTTGGCCTCCTGCACCATGGCAGGGAAGCATTTTTGCCCTCCCCAGGCTCCAGAAGCTTTCCTTGACCCTCTGGGAGGGCAAAAATGGCCTCCCTGGGCTCCCGAGGCTCTCTGGTGGCCAGAAACATTTTCTCCCTCTCCAAGCTTCTTCACGGGCCCTGCACTAACTTGGGATCCAAAATGGCTGTGTGGTGACTCCTGGGACGGGAGGGGAGGATGGGAGTTGCTGTTTCACTGAACCAGCCCTAAAATTAACTACTGGTTCGCCCACACTGGGACGAACTGGTAGCAGCCTACCCCTGCATGCTGACCTCTCCCACTTATTAATTGGAAGGCTCAAATCTAGGAAGCCCCCACTGGCACTTGTACAACATCTGCTTTATAACTTTAATGTCGATTCCCAATGGAAAACAAAATGAAGGGTACAGGAAGATATATAGATGATCCTATGCAAAAGGTTCTGAACTACCTCACTAGCAATGGACAGTCCTGAATAGGATTTGCACCTCACACAGTGTCT
This sequence comes from Pseudonaja textilis, assembly GCF_900518735.1. Next base: position 37,797,328 of record NW_020769312.1, read on the forward strand.
GCTGGGATTCACTGTATAAATGGGGCACAGCATCCTCCCCTTTGTGTGACTATGAGGTCCCACATCAAACTGTAGATCACATAGTGATCAGCTGTAAGCTTTGGGCATATAATAAACCAGTCCAATTTCTGATTTTTTTACAGATAAACAATGCTGTGCTTCAATGGTTAGATCACCTAGATAGACACTGGTACCTAAATACAGAATTTTTAACATTCATATTTTACTGTGTTTTAATTTAGATGAAATAGTAATATATATTGTAAGTCCCTGTTGGTTCTACCACATGCTAAATAAACCCCACCTCCGGTTTTCAAGCGAAATAATTCATTAGTTTTTCATCAGTTTTGTTTTTAATGTAGAGAAATCTATGATTCACGGATGAATTTCCTTCCCTCATCACCTTCTCATACAGGCATGTGTGTGTGTGTGTTTGTGTGTGCACGCACATACATACAACAGTAAGAAAAGTCAAAGGGGAAGAATGGAAACAGCTGTTATATTACCTCATAGGTGTCTAATAACCATCAAAAAATTATAGGAATGCTGACAAAATGTATTTATTTTTATTGAATTTCCATTTCCTTTATTATTGCAAAGTAAAGATGGTGGCAGTTTTGTTCGTTCACATTTTTAAGTCATGCCTCCTGTATTTTTAAGGCCAATTTGCAAAACAGTTATCCTTCAGTGTGTTCATTTTGTAGACTACATTTGTTTGCTCATTGTAATGTGGCTTTTTGAAGTTGCATGCCTAAATGCATATATCTGTGGAAACTGCAAATAAAAGCAATGTATTAAAATATGTGGAAAATTTACATATGAAAATAAATGTTAATTTTGTGTACTTTTTTATTCATTGGTTACTGTGAAAATTGGGTAGAGATTGATAAATGAAACAAATGAAAAATGATATTGACTGGAAACAGACTAATGTTTCAATATACTGAAATCAATTTTAAGGCAACCTCTATTTATTGTTCTATGTGAATTATTTACAACCTTGGGTGAATTTGCTGAAAAAATCAGACTTTACGCATGATTGTATTGGAAATTTGTTTAATGCAGGATATCATTACGGATATGTCAGTTTGTTTGCTGTGATGAATAAACACACATACAAAAGGCAGCCCAAACTTCCATAAAAGTCATTTTCAACATTGGTTGAATATACCAGCAGGAACGTCTAATGCTATGAACAAAAATAAATGTTCCCATAAACCGTTTCTGCTCCAAAACCAATTTTAGAGAGTCTTCACACAAGAATTCAAGAAAAGTACAATATAAAGGGAGAACAAGTTTGGGGAGTGGTTAAGCCATTATACAAGAAACGAGGAGACTCTGAGTTCTAATCCTGCTTTAGACAAAAAAACCAGTTAGGTGACCTTGGGCAGTCACTTTCTCTCAGCCCTAGGAAGGAGACAATAGAAAACCACTCCTGAAAAACCTTGCCAAAAAAACCCTGCATCGACTTGTCCAGATAGCCTCTGAGAAGTGGACATGATTGAACAAAAGAAAAGACCATATAAAGAAGAATTAATTCATCACAAATCTATAAAAAGTTACTATCCTTTAAGCACTTTGTTTTGAATAGAATTTGAATAAACTTGTTTCAAAGAAGTCTTTAAAAATAGTCTAATTTTTATACCTTCTTGAAAAACTAAATATACAGGATAAAAATGGTGTATGATAACTGATAAAAGAAAATGAAGGGGGCTTTCCAAGCTCCACTGTGGGATCCAGAATCATCAAACTTTACTTTAGAATCATGTGTTTTTTTGGTTTTCCATAATTTTGACCACAGAACAAAAGAAGGAAGGGAAGGGAAGGGAAGGGAAGGGAAGGGAAAGGAAAGGAAAGGAAAGGAAAGGAAAGGAAAGGAAAGGAAAGGAAAGAAGGATCCTCCTAATAAGGATTTTTTATTTATTAACATGATATTTATTACTTTTTCCTATTCTTTGTAAATATATTTTTAAATATCATTTTTGACTCATAAATAAAAGTCAGGCATATGATATCTGAAATATTTCTTCTAACTTCAGTTTCCTTATAAAAACATTTCTGTGGACCGGGGCACTCATTTTCCCCAACTTTAAATTCCACAATGTTATTATTGCAGTATAAAACCTGACCTTTCTGGCTTTGAATTTTCTACCAAGTGTTATCAAAAAGAACAATATACATATTTATTCCATACCAGCAAAATCTTCTGAGTTAAACCCAGGAAAATTTAATATGTGAAACTTGAAAGACTGTTTTTTTTTTCTTACCATACTTATCCCAAGCGAGCATTACAATACAATTTTATTTTATTTTATTTTTGATCAGAGGCTTAGGTGTGAAATTAACCTGTCTGCTTTCCTTCTGGATGGCCATTCTACTTATTTCTGAATCTTGCCAGAGAAAAAAATTCAAAAAGAAGCTGAAAAGCTGGAAACCAATGCAATTGACATTCCTATAGTAGAAGATGCATGTACTACTATTACCTGTATCTGTAAGTTGGAAAAATTCTCACAAGAGTTTTCTGACACTTTCCCTTCTCCTTTCTTTCCCACATATGATGCTGCGATGCCAGCTACTCTATAGTTCCTTTCATTACAGGTACAAATAGTCCTTACCAGTGGTGGGATTCAATTTTTTTACTACTGGTTCTATTGGCATGGCTTGAAGGGTGTGGCAGGGGAAGGATACTGTAAAATCTCCAGTCAGAGGTGGTATTTGCCAGTTCTCTGCATTACTCAAAACTTTTGCTACCGGTTCTCCAGAACTGGTCAGAACCTGCTGAATACCACCTCTGGTCCTTACCTAACTATTGTAACTGGGACTGAAATTTCCACCATTAAGTACCATAATGTCATAAAACACAACATCATGGGACTGCACTGCTTACTGCTGGACAGTCCAACACTCCTGATTACCCGTAAAGCATCACAGGTCATTAAATGAAGACATCACAAGGTCATTCATTTGCTTCCCTATCTACTTTATTTGTAGGAGTTGCAAGATGGGTGGTGTATGAATGTAATTAATTAATAAACCAAATAAAGCTGGCAGGGTTGCAAATGATAATTATGTGACCATCGGGATGCTGTGACTGGTGTAAGTATGAGGACCAGCTGTGGGTACCACTGGTTCTTATAATTTTGAACAGGTTGCTGAAGGAGTAATTCATTAAGTAAAGTGCTGTATTAGGAGCATATTAAGGGTATGTTAATCCATTCCCATACCTCCTGCTACACATGAAACATAAGAACAAAAGACCCATTGAATATCTGTGACTTCATGAAGCATGCTATGATTATGGTACTATGACAATAAGCCCCAGTTCAGTATGAGTTAAAAAAAGGGAGGGAGAAAAGGATTTGTATGATCATATATAAAGAAGTCCATTGTGTCCAAGAAGTAAAAGGAAGAGAAAGAATAGTTGAATCAATCAATTAGAATCATGCAAAAGTTCATAGCTTAAGATAAATACAATAAACATTTTTATATAATTGCACTTCAGCCTTTTTTAAAAAAAATATTTGAATTGAGCTCAGGTCCTGGAGACGACATGTATCTATCTATATCACGCTTTTTTCTTTTTGCAACTGCATTTCTTTGCTCATCTAACCTCTATGTGACAGTATCCTCGTGTAATCATATCTACTTCCGCTGACCCTGTTATGTTTTTGGAACTCCTGCCTCATTCTTTTGATGTGACAAACTAATTTCCTTGTTTTCCCCATTTGTTGCCACTTTCTGCCATAAAGCTTCAAAAAGATTTTCTAATCACTTGTTTTCTGGTCCTTTGATGCTATCAATATGCAAAGCATTGCTCAACCACAAAGCTGTTTCAACATCTCTTAGTTATTTTCCTAATTAAGATTGCTAATCACTCCATACAATTTAAACCACCCTTTTGTTTAAGATTGCCATTAAATTCTACCTGACTTTTCAAAGCAAATTCGGAGGGCATAGTTTGAACAAAGCATCCGACAATAGATTGCAACCTGGAGCTCTTCCAGTGATGCGACTGAAGTCTTAGCACGTAAACGATGGCTAGTGGGGACTGGATGGGAATAAACAAGCTAGAAATGAACTCATGCAATAGGGAGCTAGTATCATGGCCCCGTCGGAGTCCAGTTATGAGGAGGAGGAGGAGGAGGAGGAGGAGAGGGAGCCGGGGACAACGGAAGAAGAGGGTGCAGCCTTTCTGGCTCAAGAGGAATGACCGGAGGAGCAGTACAAAGCAGTCCCGGGTCCCTCGGGCCTTGAAAGGGTCACCAGAGAGGAAGAGGGCACAGGATGACCGAGAAAGGGCGGAGGAGATGGAAAGGGCAGGCGGCAGAGCAGAAGGGCATTGGAGCTCTGGAGACAAGCAACTGCCTTCCCCGCCTGATCCCCAAGCGTGGAGAATGGAGAGGCGGCGGAGTCAGCGCAGGGGGATCGGACTACTCGGGAAGAGGGTGCCCTGCTCCTTTTCACAAGGCTCACCTGAGAATAGGATTTAAGGAGATTCCCGGGGAGGGGGCTTTTCTCATGAACAAGTGTGGTACTTGCCAACAGTACTTGCCATGAATCAATTAGCCCTGCAGTTACCGAGGACTTGCTGCCTTGTTTTGCTCTGCTTTGCTTTGCTTTGCTTTGCTTTGCCCCGCCCTGCACCGCCCCGCCCCGCCTTGCCGTGTATGGGTTGCTGTGGGTTGCAGTGATCCAGCTTGGCTCCTGTTTCCGCTATGGCCTGGTGAACTCTGTGTGATGAAGACGCACGTGACCAAGGATCCTGAACTGTTTTTGTTCTCAGAATTGTGCTTCTCTCTCTCTCCTCTCCCTCCCTCCCTCCTTCCCCTCCCCCCTCTCTTTCTCCCCCTCTCCCTCCCTCTCTCTCTCTCTCTCTCACTTCTCACTTCAAGGAACTGCTTGAGGGGTGTCTACATGTTAGAGCCTTGCTCTTGGACTTACAGTGAGATGAGATCCTTCGCATCTCCAGTGTTGCTTACATGACCTGCCCTGGGTCACAACAGCTACTGTTTAATCAGCAAGGTTCTCTATCGGCTCCAGTGATGTCTTTCAGATGAGCAACACTGAAAAAGCACATGGGGATCCTCCTGGACTCACAGCTCCTGATGGATTGGCAGGTGAAGTATGTAGCCAGGGAAATCTTTGACCAGCTTTCGTTGTTACGCAATTGTCAACTCAACCTGGAGTGAGAAGACCTGATTACAGAATCTCATGTTGCTATCATTATGTAGTTGGACTATTGCAAGGAACCAGCAGAACTGCTGTTCGCACAAAATGCAGCAGTCCATAGGTTTGGTGGTATGAACACATAACATCTGTACCATGAGCCTATATCAGTTGTCAGGTCATCTCCAGATGCCATTTAGAATGCTGGTTTTAACTTATAACAGTTTATGTGGCTTGGCACCAAGGCAGAGCATCTAGAGTGTGTGTCAAAAAAGGTGAAGATGTTAGACATGGCCATAAGATTGAGACTCCATCCCTTTGTTCATGTAATGCACACATATGTACAGAAGAGATTATGCTTTCAGGACCACCTATTTCACCTGGAACTTACAATCAAACAAGAACTCAATTACTTGTAATTTCTCATTATTGTAAAGTTAATATGGTGAGACCAAGAGAAATTTATAGCCCTCATATTGTGCAAAGGCTTTATCGGAGAAGCAAGATTAGTTCCAGCACTATTGTCCTTCCAGAAGTAGTTGAAATGATGCACTCCTGGAAGGCTTTTTAAATTTAAATTATTGAAGGAACACCATGAATTGCTCTCATTATTGTTTTTAATTTTTGTTATCTGCAATATTGAATTGTGCAGACATTATGTTTATATATGTTGTTCGTACATTTGTACACTGTTACTAACTTTCTACGCTGCCTAAAGTCATTTGGTTGTGGAGATTTAGAAATGCAATGAATAAAATACATTAGTTAGTAAATAAAATTCATTAATTAATAACTATTTAGTTCATTAGTGGGCTCATTTATAAAGTTGCATAGCTATTAAAACTTTCTCTCTATATCTTTGGCTGTTTGTTGCTAGCAACCAAATGCTTTATTTTGATTTTTACAATTCAACAGATAGGCCTGCTGAATTCCATCTGGAATCAATGAGTTTCAGGTGTTTAATTGCAAATTTAAGTGGCATTGATTTCTGAAAGAGAGCAAAGTACCCCTAACTTATTTGTTCTTTTTTTTCTGAATTCAGAAAATGAATAGCTTTCTCAAATATCTGACCGTACACTGATCTAGATAACGAATTGTTTATTTCTTTACTCCTTTTCTGCTCTGTGTGAGATTTATAGCATCCAACACTGCTCTGTGTGAGATTTATAGCATCCAACAGGTGATCTGTCTGTAAATGAGACACCATACAGAGCCTTATAGCCCAAGTTCTGCAAAAGGAAAACATATGGGAATACTATTCCAGTACTCTGAGTGCTTATGTTGTAGCCTGACAGCGAATCTGGAAGCAGATTTGGACAGTGAGGAGGTTGGGGAAGAACCTGGGCCATTCCTCGAGTCTGGGGAGGCTCTGACGAGTGCTCTGCATCAGAGGCAGAGATGAGGCCAGGGCCATCTGACAGTTATCAGCTGCCTTCAGAGTTGGATATCAGTGAGGCAGAAGAACAGCTAGAGCCTGTTCCCAGTGTGTGCATGCGCAGAGTTGCCAGATGAAGGGAACAGCTGAAGAACAAGGGCTGACTTGGGAGTAAAGCCACAGGTGGATGGTGAATGGCTCTTCTCCTAGAGTATAAAATAGGAGTGAAAGGGGAGTGGGGCTTTGTAAGAGACAATTAGTTTGTAATTGGGAACTATTGTGAAAGACTGTTGGCCAGGACTTTGTTAAAGAGGAAATTTATTGTAAATCAAATAAAAGGGATTTATCGGGATGAGAACTCAGTTTCGTGCTGTTGGGGGAAGCCTAGGTCAGAACAGCTTACATTTTGGGTCCTGTTTTTTTTGCTCAAACCTTTGATAGGCTAAAACAGAACATACTTCATGCATTGCCACATGTCAAAGATGTCCAAGTGATGAGGTCTTGCGAATGTTAAAGCCATATGACATTGTATATCCAGGATGTTTTCAACCGCTTTCATTATTTCACAAGTCAGGGCAATGGCAGAAAAATAATCTTGTTGCTTAGCTCCATCCAACTCTTCTGAGTGGATTGTTTGCATTCTTGGAGGAGAGCAAAGGCCCACTTTACACAAAAGCCTTTCAGTACTTTTAAGTAAATGGAGTCACTTCAGGCGGGGAAGGATGAACTGACATTCCACAGACAGTGGACATGGCTAAATGGCAGATGGTTATCAGATCTATACTGCTAAAAATTCTCTCTGGATGAAGGAGAGATCATGAATGTCTATGGAGATTCTCAGTCATCCAGGTCATGGTTGTCCCAAATTTGCTTTTTTCAGAGGCAATGGACTTTCTGGTCATCCAGGTCATGGTTGTCCCAAATTTGCTTTTTTCAAAGAGGTAATGGACTTTCTGGTTTTTCTTTGAAAATGTTTAGCTTCTCATCCAAGAAGTTTCTTCAGCTTTGACCAGATGGTGAGAAATGGAAGGAATTATACTTCTTGCAGACAGCTGGTTATTTGTATTCTTTTAAAGAAAGTCATTGAGGCCATCTGGAGGTTTATCTGTGTCCTCAGGGTCGCCTGAATGGTGCAAATGGGCATGGAGCCTTCTTGGAACTGTTGAAAGACCTGTGTTGTAGACTGGAGATAGATAGTGTCGTATCCCTCCCCCTCTGTGGAGAGAGGGCTGTTGACATAGATGGCCTCTTTCAAACCAGTGATCTTCTCTGTCCAAAATGTGGACTTTGCTGTCTTCAAAAGAGTGGCCTTTGTCTTTTAACTGCAGATGGACTACTGAATCTTGTCCTTTGAGTTTGTTCTCCTATGTTGTGCCATGTATTTATGAAACAAAATAATCAATTCTCCAGTCTATAACACAGTCCTTTCAGCAGTTCCAAGAAGGCTTCATACCCCTTTGCACTATTCAGGTGACTCAGAGGACAAAGATAAGCCTCCAGGTGGCCACATTGACCCTCCAAATGGATCAAATGACCAGCTGTCTACAAGGAATATAAATCAAAATTATAAAATGACAATGTCAATAGCATATAAAGAAAACTTGTATAAGATGTTTTACAGGTGGCATTTTCCCCCGACAAGCATAGCAAGAATGTTCAAGAATAAATCCGAAAAATGTTGGAAATGTCATCAGATACCTGGCTCATATTACCATATGTGGTGGACCTGTGAGGATGCTAGAAAATACTGGACTAAAATCCACACGTGGTTGGAAAAAATGATAAAGAAACATATAGACTTGAAACCAGAGATTTTTTTATTGGGAATTTTATCTGATACATACAGAAAAGATTTAAAATATTTGATTGTAAGTGTATTAACAGTGGCTAGGATTGTAATTGCTAAAAATTGGAAAAATGAGAAAATGCCATTACAGGAGGAAATTATCAAGAAAATATTGGAATGTGCTGAAATGAGTAGATTGACATTTGAAATTAGAGAACAAGAGGATAAACAATTTTATAAAATTTGGGACCTTTTCTATCAATGGTTAGATAATAAAATACAATAATAGAATATCTAGAATTTTAGAAAATAATGAATATATAAAGATGTATTTCTTTTTTTGTTATTATATTAATAAAATATTTTTAGGATAGATTTGGGAGGATTACATGAATTGTTATAAAATAAACTAAGTAAATTATAGTTATCTCGCAAAGTATGAATGAATAAAATTATAGTCAAATGATTGTTTAATAGTGATACTAGGGTATTCAATTTTTGATTGGTAATATGAGTTATTATGCATTGTAACTGTAATTGAGACTATGAAATGGTTGCACAAAAAATTTGTAAACCAACCGCTACACTGTTTGTACATTTATGAAAGAAAGTTGGATGTTTTTATGTTTGTTTGTTTTTGTTTGTCTTTAAAAACCAATAAAACTTGTTTAAAAAAAAAAGAAAGATATTATTGAGGAGGAAGATGCCCCATTGAATAAAACTGAAATGGAAGTTAAGGTGGATTTAAAAATAATAAGAAAGATTTGGAAGTACTAGATGTATAAATGGAGTAGGAATCAGGTTATGATTTTTTAAAATGATATACAAATCATATCCCAAAAAATGATGTGGATTTTCTTTAGTTGGACTATAAGAAATTTATGATAGGCATAAGCTTTTTTTATTAAAAAGGTATAAATTAAATAAGATTAATAGCCCATGCCTATCCCTTTAACTTAACAACTTCTGTCTGCTATGCAATCCAGAATAAATGCAGAAATATCCCTAATGCAAACAGACATTGATGAAAAAAAACAGCTGACTTCAAATTAAATTACCAATGAACATGTGGATGCTATCCTTTATGTTATATCTAAACACCAATTTCCATGATAAGAGTCCAGATGTTTCCTTCATTGGGGATTTATGGCACTTAGTACCATTTCAGAGCATTTAAACATAGCCAGGGTGATGTAAGTAAATCAAATAATTCTTTGTACCTGACACAACCCTGCTTAGTACCTCTTATAAACCTAATGGGATTTAAATCATAGCTGTTAAATCTTATATGAGCTTTAGTTGGTCCATACTGTAGATATGCTCAATCATCTTGCAAAAGCCAGTGCCAAATTTAATTTTAATTGGCATTTGTTTTAAAAACTGTATTTTGAGAGAATCAAAGGCTTTAAATCGATGGAAAGAACATATAAGACTAATGAAGATTTATTTTACTAATGTTATAATATTCAATAATTTCCTGATGGGGCAGATATATTACAATTTAGAATAAAGCCAGTTAAATCCATATGTATAATTTTACTTATAATCACTTTTAATTTACTGTAGAGTATAATCTGTTTGCCGTATTCTGGTAAAAGATTCCATTGGTGCAAAATATTGCAGAAATATCTCAGGGCCAGATTTTCGAGGTTTTCACGGGTATTTGTATGTGGATCTTTGGTTATTCGGGTTTTCTCCCATGTAAAATTGGAAGTATCTTGGTGACGTTTCGACGAAATCTCATTCGTCATCTTCAGGCTTGTGTCTTCGGCTTTCTGCTTCTCGGAGTAATGTAAAACACAAGCCTACACATACACATAAGCACACACACACACACACACACACACACAAAAGGGTTCTTGGGTTCTTCATTTGTGATCATCATGCAATAAACTTATGCACTTTTGGTGTAAAATTGATGTTGGGGAGATAAGCATCGCAACTTACCAAAGAATTGAATACCACTCCAGGGCTAGGCTTGCTACTGTTATTTATAGAACTGAATTATAAACTTAACAATAAAAAAAAATCTTATTATTTATTAAAGCTTGGCAGCCAAATCAATAATTGCGCAATATTGGAAAACTCTAGATAACAACTGAATTTAGGATTAAGAAAGACTCTTCAACTGCTGCATTAGAAAGTTATAAAGTTAAATTAATGAGACATCAGAAGCAGGAACCACATTCTTATCAAACTTGGATGGATTTTATGGTTTATCTCAATAGCAAAAATCTGGTATAGTTTATGTGTACATTATAATTTCATATGTATAGTACATGTCTCTTCAATTTGCAGTAGATCTCCTTGGTATTTTTCTTTTTCTTCTCTGTGTGTATCTTGGTTTTAAGTAAATGTAGTTACCTGGGGGTGGGGGGTGGGTGTTGGTAAAATTAATAAAAATTGAATACCAAATAATACTCATTCTCATGAAGTCATGTAATTTTATGCTTATAATTCTAAATTGCAATTGATAAAATATTTATTTCTCTTTTCTTTATTTCTAATATTCTAAGTTATCTAAACAATAGATTGTCAGTAATTTTAATTAATATCATTGTATCAGAATACTATAATGTATTATTTCCAACAAAGAATAAAAGTAAATATAAATAAATAAATAGGCAAAAAAAGAAAGAATTTGACCTTAGAACAGCAAGTTGAGTTCCAATAAGATTTCACTTATCTGCCTACCATGCAGGGCTGGCCCTAGTTCTCTTGAGAATTCTATAATGCTGGGAAAAGTGGAAAGAAGGAACAGAGAATCTCCAGGAGGAAAGCAATACCACTAGAATACTTGAAGTTTCTGGTTGGGGGTAGATTATCCTGCAGAAGTTCTGTTTTATGAGATCACTCACTAAGACTTATCAGTGACATGATGCTATAATCACAAAATTGGCAGTAGGAAAAACTACTTAAATTAATTCCTATACAAGCATAAGCTTATTTTTGCTGTAGTTTATTGTCTTCCAAGTTTATTGCCTTCCAAGACTCTTAACAATAGAATAGCCAATTTGAGATTTATGATAAAGCAGAATTAGATGCATTTTAGACAGGAAGCAATCAATGCACCTTTATAACAGAAATGAAGATGAGTTGGGCATAACCTTGAAATGTTAAAAATATGGGAGTCTACCTTTATATTTGCCTTTTACAAAACTTTGCCTGTTTTCATTTAGCTTAATCAGCTTGTTGTGACCTTGACCAAGTCCCACAGTATGTGTAATATCTCATTTATGAACTCATGTATTGAACCATATTTTAAGAAGCCTACAAGTCTCAACTTCCTGGGGAATGAGTCGGAAAATTAGTATAAGGATGTTTGTAAAAAATATCAGAAACCAATTACCCTTATCTGACAACAAATCACATTTCATGCCAAAAAATCCCAAAACCTGAATATTGATATGTATGAATCTGTGTTCTCAAAACTCAGGGTATCTTTTGCTTTTGCATAATTTAAGATAATAGTGACTATGAGAGGCACTTCACACATCTAAAAAGTTCTATTGTTGGAGTTCTAAAGCTTTTATATTTCCAACATACCTCCTGTGCCATTTTAAAATTGTTATTTTTTTTTAAGGCACTCTGTTAACCTTTTGTGTTTGTGGGGAAGAAAAAGCAATGAATTTAGTCCACTATTTGTGCAGTCTTGTATGAAGTCGCAAATATATTTGTAGAAAGTTAGCACCCACCTCTCTCCTAGAAGAATGAAATATTTTAAGAAATATTTAAAAAGACAGGATAAAATATTTCCCCTAAAACAAAAATAAAAATCTTAAGGGAGACAGAAACTCAGAGCCCCAGATCCCTGCTCCCAAGCAGATACTAAGCAGAGGCCAGCTTTTCAAAATGCAGATTCGATAATCCATTACTCCCTGCAGCAAGGTATGAACAAAGGAGGGTTAGCCCTCAGCCACAATAGGAATTGCCCAGCAAGCCCCTTCATTGCATCAGCCCAAACTTAGCTCAGACAAACTCCTAGGATTTGTACATGGCCCCTGGGAGTCTGACAACAGCCAATAGAATACATGTTCTTGCACAGGAACAGGAAGTTCAAGGGCAAAGCCCAAGAGAAGGTATAAATACCCCCCACTCTCAACTCCATGTGGTGAGCTATGAACATGTGGTTCTGTTCATCAACAAATGGACCATCTTTACAATCAGCCTCCATTTTGTCTCCAGTGCCTTTCTCCTGGCTTGGAACTGAACCAGATGGATATTTCTTCCAACATATTAAGCTGTTTCTTGCTTTTTTCGGTTGTTTGTAATCCACAAATCCACAGCAAAACTGAATTTCCACTTGCCAACAGCAATAAGTATATATAGATGAACTAGATAAACTACTTGAATCAAACTCGTGGAAATGATTATGCTGCAGCACATGCATATAAAAAGATTTCCCCCTGCAAATCTAACAAATTGTTAATCAATGAGTTATAGATTCTGACATTCTGTGTACTGTACCGGAAATTAAGGCATCTGTTGGTCCACATTTAGAAATAATGACTTGGTGCACAGAGGCCAAGTAAACTAAGTGCCATAACATAATTAATTACAGTATAGCAAGATATTTTTTAACAGTGAAAGTGCCATTTTGTTGTGTTATTTTATGGGGAGAAGCATAACAGTGACTTAAAGCTTAAAACTTCCCTTATCCACTTGCTATACTTTTAAATGTGGAAATGACCATAATACTGTAAAGAATTCTCCACAAGATTCCCTAAATAAGATATATATATAAGGCTGAAGTATCGTGCAGGCTTAGGAAGCCATTCATTTTAACTGAGGAATAGACTTCCTCAGAAGCAAAGGCTTATGGGTAGTCCTCGATATATAACAATAATGGAGTCCTGCCCGTTAGGGTCATATGTTGTGACAGTCATAAATCAGGTCATCATGTGAGTGCCCAAAGTGTGGTCACATGACTGCAAAGGAGGACAATTCATTGTAATTACCTTGTTCCAGGTATGTTGTAACTTCACTAATGGTTGTGTCAAGGACCGCCTGTCTTCAAAACAAAACAAAAAATGCCCTACTCCTAAAAAGGACTTTTCTTTGGATGACCCGAATTACTGCAGTTTGCTATGGTCCAAGGTTTAAGGTTAAAAAAAATCTTTCACCGCAAATGTCAGTTTAACAGATGTTTAAGAGATAATCAGAATTGGAAGGGACGTTGTAGGTCATCTAGTCCAGTGGTCGCTAACCAGCGGGCTGGGGATCACTGGTAGCTTGCGAGAAAATTTTGGTGGTCCGCAGAGAAATGTCACCCCCAAAGCACCCCCCCCCCAAGCAATTAATCCAAACTGCATGGGAACACAAGGCTGTGCTACCCACAAGGCCTGTGGGAACACAAGGTTTGCGTCACTTGCATTGTGAACAACACGAGGTAGTGAGGGAAGGGGGGAAAGAGTGAAGGGGGGAACTTGCCCCACTCACCCCATGCACCTTGCCTGGCCACCGGACTGCTTCCTTCCACTTCTTTCTGCTTTTGGCTGCATGCAAGGAAAGCAGCAAAAGTCTTTCTTTCTCTCCCCCAAACTCCGCCAGAAATGAGTCTTTGGGACCCTGCAAGGCATCTCGCTCCAAGAGGCTGCACTGGTGTGACAAGTCTCAAAAAGACTCATTTCTAGTGGAGTTTGGGGGAGAGAAAGAAAGACTTCTGCTGCTTCTGCTGCTTTCCTTGCATGAAAGTCTCTCACTCTCCTCCCCCCTCCCCCCCCAGAATGGAGCTGGAAACAGTATCCTGCAATCCCAAATAAAGAATGATCAATCAGTGGGAAAACAGGGTGGGGAATTTTCCTGCAGACTTTTTGGGGGATTTTCCCAAGGTCTCTGGTCTGTGGGATTTAAAATTATGAGTTTGGTGGTCCCTGAGGTCCAAAAGGTTGGCAACCCCTGATCTAGTCCACCCCCCACCCCCCACCCAAGCGGGAGACTCTTTCTGATAAACGGCAGTCCAATCTCTTCTTGAAAGTTTCAAGTGATGGCGCTCCCACAACTTCCGAGGGCAACTTCTGTTCCATTGGTTGATGGTTCTCACTGTCAGAAAGTTTCTCCTTATTTCCAGGTTAAATCTCTCCTTGTTCAGTTTCCATCCATTATTCCTTGTCTGGCCTATAGGCACTTTAGAAAATAGCTTGACCCCTTCCTCCCTGTGGCAGCCACTCAAATATTGGAAGACCGCTATCATGTCTTCCCTGGTCCTTCTCTTCACCAGACTAGCTAAGCCCAGTTCCTGCAACCGTTCATTGTATGTTTTAGCCTCTAGTCCCCTAATCATCCTGGTTGCTCTTCTCTGTACTTTTTCTAGAGTCTCAACATCGTTTTTAATAATGTGGTGAACAAAACTGGATCCAGTACTCTAGGTGTGGTCTTACTAAGGCTTTATAGTGTGGTATTAGTACCTCCCTTGATCTTGATTTTATCCCTCTGTTAATACAATTTAAGATTGCATTCACTTTTTGGGCTGCTGCTGCACACTGCTGGCTCATATTTAGCTGGTTGTCCACTAAGACTCCAAGATCCCTCTCACAGTTACTGCTATTGAGCCTGTTTTCACCCAGTCTATATGTGTACTTTTGGTTTTTCTTGCCTAAGTGTAGAAATGATACTGGTGAACTGTGGATGATTGGATTGTTTGCAGAATCACTTCTCTTTCTCACTCTACATTCAGCCGTGTGGTGTTTTTCTCTCCTGAATGTGCTTCGAACTCTTCACTAGTTTTGCTTATTGTGTGAGCTCTTGGTCTCTTTCCTTGTTTTATTTACAGAGCGAGTTTTCTCCTTTACTGTTTTGCATGCAAGATTCTAAATTTTATTCACTTCTTCAAATACATTTTACCCAGAGGTGGTATTCAGCAGGTTCTGACCAGTTCTGGAGAACCAGTAGTGGAAATTTTGAGTAGTTCAGAGAACTGGCAAATATCACCTCTGACTAGAGCCACCTCCACCAAGCCACACCCACAGAACCGGTATTAAAAAATTTGAATCCCACCACTGATTTTACCTATTGCAATCAAGAAACCAAATGTGTGACTTGTGAAAGTTCTCTCTCCCAATTTCTCTACTCCAAATTCAAATTTGGGGATAATTTCTGAGAATTAGAACTGGCAGATCTAAATTGCAAAAATATGCATGACCACTAGATAACTTACTTAATAATAAACTAGATAACTTCTTAACTTTATTGCACCTCTGTATGGTTTGCCAATTGCACAGTGGCAGATAGGAAAGCACTCCAGAGGGTTAATGTCATTGCCCAGAAGATCATTGGTTGCCCTCTCCCCTCTTTGGAAGAGCTTTATAGCTCCCGCTGCCTTAGGAAAGTTCAAAACATTCTCAAAGATCCATCTCATCCTGGGAACCCTTTTTTTGAATCATTACCATCTGGGCAGACAGTACAGAATATTAAAAACAAGCACAAATAGAATGAAAAACAGCTTCTATCCCAGGGCAGTAGCTCTTTTAAATTCTACTGTATAGTGCAGTGTTGGTGCAGTGTCGTGGGTTTTTGGTTCAATGTGTGGAGTGTGAAGGATGTGTGTTTGTGTTTATTTTCATAGTCATGATGTGCACTGAAGATGGTGCTTGATTTCGTTGTACGAGGTGTAATGACAATAAAGTTAACTAAACTAACTAGATGGCAGGAACAAAGGAGAGAAAAAAAACCCAACTATTTTGTCCTTGTCTGGATTTTTATGGCTCTGGTATGTTAGTTTTATCAAACTTTTCTTTCATTTACACCGAAGGAAGCAACTACAGTTCTTCGCTTAACAATGGTGTGATTTACTTAACCGTGGCAAAAATGGTAATAAAATTGGGTGTGGTCACGTATGACTCATTGAATGACCACATTGCTTAACGACTGAAGTTCTGGTTCCAATTGTGACTGTACATCAAGGACTATTTGTATTGCCAAGATAGAAACTGAAATGGAGCTTAATCCGTATCTGATATAAATCAATACAGGTAGTTCTAGTTTAGCAACCATAACTGAAACTGGCAACTCAATCATTAAATGAAGCAGTCACTAAGTAAAATCATGACTGTGCTTATGATTTTACTTCAGCTTTTCCTTGCTAACGAATCTGCAAGGATCATCAATATAATTATTGGTCGTGAAATTACTTTTTTATTATTGTCATAACTCTGAATGGTTGCTAAACAAGGCAGTTGCTAAATGAACACAACTTGTAAAAATTCATTTGTTGGGCTGGTATACCTCCTTTTGGTTATGGCTGTTGAGAAATATTACATCCTTTTATGACAGTCATCCAAGTTGTGGAAATATGGGTTTATCAGTTAAGGTCCAAGGAATGAATCTGTCTCTTAATTATGTCAGCCTACTGCTATTTACCTATTTGCACATTCTGTAAATAGAACATTGGGGAAGAAAGTACATACAGGAGACTGTAAATTTTGGTTATAAATAATTGACATTTAATTCCACAATAAAACAAATACAAGTCCATGAATAATGAAAACAACCTATTTGTAATAAGAAAATCATTATTGGGTCAGAGTAATTATTTAAATCAGTGTTTCATCAGTGATTAAAAGATGGGCATTGGAAACAAAAAGTGGTATGTGTAAACTAGCGCAGCTTTTAAAAGCAGGTTTCTGATAAATGTATGGACACACATATAGACACTATGCATATATTTGTTGTTTCTCCTAATTTGCTCTACATATTTTTTCTAACCTGAACTAAATTGAATTGAATCGAATAAAATTTGGAGGTCTTCTAGTCCAGCTCCCTGAACCTAGAATTCCATACCTTATTAATTACAAATTATGAAAATTAATCTGCAAAATAACATATGGTTGGGGAAGACTAGCCAATAGAAAGGAAGGGGAGAGAGAAAAGGGAAAAAGAGAAGGAAAAAGAAGAATTCTCCTATTTTCCCACAACCACCAACTTCCTGGGAACTGAGTTGGAATCAAAGACAGTGACTAACTCAAAGTGCTGCCTAGGGGAGACCTAAAATTCACTGGCTCCTGCTTTCTAGGCCAATACCTTTGCCACTATACCAAACTGGCTCTCAAATAATGATTGATCTCATTTAAAAGATGCCATCCCTAAAAAAAATATACATGGAAATACAGGTAGTCCTCAACTTACGACCACAGTTAAGCCCAACATTTCTGTTGCTAAGTGAAACATTGGCTAAGTGAGTTTTGCCCCGTTTTAGGACCTCTCTTGACATGGTTGTTCACAGCAGTTGTTAAGTTAGTAATACGGTTGTTAAGTGAATCTTGTGTCTCCATTGTCTTTACTTGTCAGAAGGTTACAGAAGATGATCGCATGATCCCAGGACACTGCAACCGTCATAAATATGAATCACTTGCCAAGTGCCTCAATTTTGATCACGTGACCATGGGGAGGGGTGTCCTGCAATGGTCGTAAGTGTGAAAAATGGTCGTAAGTCCCTTTTTTCAGTGCCATTGTAATGTTAAACGGTCACTAAATGAACTGTTGTAAGTTGAGGACTAGCTGTAATGCAAAATGTCCTGAAGCAAGCCTTTGGCCCAGGGGAAAATAGAGGTAACCTGTAAGCAGGTACAGCATAAACCGGTACATTGAACTGAATGGGACTCACCCTTAAGTCCATGTGGAAAGAGTTGCTGCGTCATGGAAGGCCACCTGTATCCTCAATGAGGAGGTTTTAGGATGCTTTATCTGGAGGTTTAAACTAATTGGAGATTTTTCCTGCAAAGAAAGTCCCCAGCACTGAAAACAAGGTGTTTCCTTCCCTATTCTCTGCCTTAACTGAATCACAATTGTCCGTTCTAGGCCCAGTAGGGGAGAGAGAGAGATAAAGGAGCCATTCTAATACGATTCCCATATGTGCTAAACATATGTTTCAAGATTTAAATAGTGTAATAAACTTTAATTATATTTTCTGTCAACCTTTTATTTAACTTTAGATATATGGAATGAGGAAAAGGACTTGTGGGTTTTTATCTAGTAATATAACTGTCACATGTTAAGGCTAATATTTCAAGTGGAAAATTAACTGAGATTAGCTGCATTTTAAATATGTTGTTTGAAGAGGTTAAATTACTCACTGCAAAATTAAATTCATTACCAAAATATATAGCCAGTTTGTCTGCTAAGAAAAAAAAATGTCTACCAGATTATTTATTAGACGGGTGTGTGTGGGTGGGTGTGTGTGTGTGTGTGTGAAAGAGAGAGAGAGAGAGAGAGAAAGAGACAGACAGACAGACAGACAGACAGACAGACAAAATATCATGTCTTCTGATTCAAGTGCAGAGAAAAAAGTTTGTGAAATCATATTCAGGGCAAAATATGGAGCCCCTGTAGTTTGATGCTGAAACATCTGTCTTTCTTTACTGTTTTCATCATTTATTTTTAATTGGTTTGAGGGCAGCAGAAATGGTAGATGCATGTAGGGTTTTGGCAGTGGCGCTGGCTGTTGAAGGAACACCTGAGCCACCTGGGAGTATTTTCCAATTGTCTCTGACAATAGCAATAGCATTTAGAGTTATATATCTGCTTTTAGCATTTTACAGCACTCTCTGTGCAATTTACAATGTAGAAGTATTATTTGAATATTGTCCCCAACAATCTGGGTCTGCATCTTACCAACCTTGGAAGGATGGAAGGCTAAGTCAACCTTGAGCTGGACTTTAACCCCTGCACTGCCAGGCTCCTTAAAAACACCCAAGCAAGCAAAATCACAGTTCGCTCTAGGCAGAAAGGAAAAAGCTGAGAAAAACATAGCTTCATACCCATAAAATGCCCCTTCTCCGTTTCAAAGAGGTTCAACGGTTACGGAAGCTACTATTCCTGGCTTTCAAGCAGAAAAGAAAGACCAAAGCACAGAAACTCCTCCTGCCAAGATGGTTTGATTTCATAATTTGAACAGGCTGCAGCTTCAAAGGAGAATCTTTGGTTGGAAAAGCTTTGTGTCTGAGGCTGTGGATGAATGAATCTGCCACCCTCCTTATATTCCAATGCTTCCCCTGTACAGGTAATCCTCTTACAACATGAATTTTTGTTGTTAAGTGAGCCACACCGAATTACTGTTCCGTTATTCAGTGAAGCATTATGTGGTTGTTAAGCAAATCCAGCTTCCCCCATTGACTTTGCTTGTCAGAAGCCAGCTGGGGAGGTCACAAATGGCGACTATATGAGACTCCAGGACGCTGCAACCATTGTAAATATGTATCAGTTATCAAACACGGAAATTTTAATCATGTGACTGTGAGGATGCTGCAATGGTTGTAAGTGCAAGAACAGGACATAAGTCCCTTTTTTTTTTTCAGTGCCATTATGACTTCGAACTGCAAGGTCCCCAAATGTACTTGAGTCACCAAAATGCCAAAGAGAGAGACCCAAGAAGAGGCTTGGAAAAAAAAATAATTAGCTTTTGTTTGCACAAAGAAGAGCAGGGTAGACATTCCACAACATACAAAGAGCATGCAGTGAAAGGTCACACCTTAGGAAGGTATGGCGTCCTTTTATACCTACCCAATTCTGGCCCGCTGCCCCATGCCTTCCTTGCAGGGGTGGGATGCTGGGGGTTTGCAGAGGTTCAGGAAGACTGTTGGGTATATGAATACTCCAATTGGTTTGGGTTGAATAAATATGTAAACCTAGGATTAAGTGTCTTGTAGCTTTAAGCACAAGAAACTGCAATGTCATTGTGGGTGCGGTTGCAGGCAACAATATAGGTAGGAAGGGAAACGTAATAGACCCCGGCTTCTGGATGCACCTGGTTCTGTTCCTGGTCTGCTGCCTGCTGTGTTGGAACGTCTGTCTGCTTACTTTTGGAGGCTACTGTGCCAGATACCATTTCAACTGAACACAAAGACTGTTTTGCTTGGTGAGCTGAGGATTCAGCATTGTCTTTGAGAGAAAGGTATCGGGAGGAGAAGATTTACAAGCAGATAAGGACATAGTATTTACTATTAATGGACTTAATAACTGGATAGATATACTGGATACTGACATATGGACTGAATGACACTTCTTAATCTCTGTGTGTATTAAATAACTATTTTAAAACCACAAACAGTGTTTTTGTCTCCAGTGTGTGTATACTCTTGGGCCCAGCCTCTCTCTCATTTGCCTGCCTGGCTGGACTGCTGCTGCATACTCTGCTTGGGGGTTTATCCCCAATCACTAACAATGGTTATGGGCCCAGCAGAGTGCACAGTCTAACTAACCAGGTTATACCAGTGAGAGTTTTTGGGGTGAGTTGCACATTACTGTAAAGACAAACTGTTTGTTAAATAGTTGTTTATCACAAGAGCAATGGCACAAGTAAATTTGCCAAGTCTGTCCATGATATCCAGACTAGATGGAACAAACTATGTTTCATGGTCAATGAAATGTAGTTTACTGCTACGAAGAGAAGGTTTGTGGGACATAATAACAAACCCACCAGATGTATCTAATTTAAATCCCAATGATGAAGAGGATTATAAACTGATACAGGACTATGAACGTAAGAATGAACAGGCTTTGTGCATCATAGGTCTCACCCTGTCTGACCAGCAACTCATTCATATCCGTGGAGTGGAAAATGCTGCAGACTGCTGGGAGAATCTTAAAAGGATTTATGTTCGAGACAGTGTAGGAGCTCATATCAATCTTACACGGAAGCTGTTTAGAACACATCTTGAGATAAATGGAAACATGTTAACTCATTTAAACTGTATGAAAAGCATTTTTCAAGAATTGCAAGAAAAAGAGCTTGTATTTAATGAGTTGCAACAAGTATACATTATACTGTCTTCATTGGATCGAAGCTATGATGATTTTGTGACTGCATTAGAGGTGTTGCCTAAAGACAGTTTATCAGTAACTGAGATAACTGGCAGGCTATTAGAAGAAGCCAGGAGAAGGAGTGAACGTGACCAGCTGAGGGAAGATAAGCCTAATAAGGAAGAGAAATTATCTTCAAAGCTTGAAAGAAACCAGCTGTGTAAAGTAAAGCACCCGGAAGAAGAGAAGTTATCTTCAACGGCATACACAATTAAAAAGTGTTTTAATTGTGGAGGCAGAGGACATTTGGCAAGATTCTGCAGGAAAAGAAAAAGCCAGAATTTAAAGAAGCCAAAGAAATCCTTTGAACTGGCCATGTTTGGCAATTGTGATATGAAGAATGATTTATGGGTGGTGGACAGTGGTGCATCCCACTGCATCACGAGAGATAAGACAAAGTTTATTAAAATGTCTTCAAGCTCACAACGTATATCACTTGCAAATGGTTGGCACCTCAAGGCCAAGGGTGAAGGTATTGCTTATTGTCCATGTTTAAAGCAGAATATAAAGATGTTATATGTACCACAGTTAAAGATGAACTTACTTTCTGTAAGAGTATTAGATAAACTAGGATATGTAGTTACATTTAAGAATAATAAGTGCATACTGGAAAGAGATAACAAAAAGGTAACTGCAGCTTTAAATGGAACATTATATGTCTTACATGATAGTAAGAAAAGGGAGGCACAGACTGTATTTAATAATATCAAGCCTCATGATGAATGTATCCATTTATTGCATAGACGTTTGGGGCATGTGAATTTTAAAATGCTAAAACGTACAGTAGAGTTATCTGAAGGAATAAGGTTAAAACCCTGTGATAAGTATTTGCGTTGTAATGTCTGTTGTGAAGATAAGAGTAAAATAATGCCTGCAAATAGGCTAAATGGTTTCAAAACTAAAGAACCTTTAGAAGTAGTATTTGCAGACATTATAGGTCCAAAGAAACCCAGTATGGGGGGTGCTCGATATATACTGAGCATTATGGACCATTACTCTAGATATGGGTTTTGCTACCTAATGAAAAGCAAAACTGAAACATATCAACATTTCTTCAATTGGTTAAGGTTTGCTGAAAGAAAAACCAAACGGCAACTGATAACCCTGGTGACAGATAATGGCACGGAATTTGTTAATAGCAAATTCCAGAATAGATTAAAGGCAGCTGGAATAGCTCATAAGACATCTGCACCAAACAGACCACAGCACAATGCATATGTTGAAAGGCGAGGCCAAACATTGCAGGCGATGACCCGTACTATGTTAACTGATTCTGGGTTACCTGATTCTTTGTGGGGGGAGGCCACAATGTGTGCTAATCATTTATTAAATAACGTGGTTAACTCAACTACTGGTGAAATACCATTCACCATGTGGCATGGCAGGAAGCCTGATTTGAGTTACCTGCACACATTTGGTGCACCAGCATGGGTGCATATCCCTACACAACTCAGGCGTAAAGGGCAACATAGAGCTAAACAATTTTTCTTCGTTGGTTATCAAGCTAACCATAGGGCATATAGATTTTGGGAGAAAGGCACATCTAGGGTGTTATGTAGTGCCAATGCCCAATTTCTAGAGCACGTAGGATGGGATAAGTTAGAGCAGGATAACAATAAAGAGGTGGTTATTGAATCCTACAGAAATCCCATCAAGTATCCCTGTAACTTTAAAAATAAAGTAAAGAAAGAAGTACAGGAAGAAATTGTGCCCATAGAAGAAGTAAAGGAAGAAATAGCTGAGCAAGATGAGGAAAAGGACCAGGTAGTAACTGAAGAAAGTCCTCATACAAGCCCTGTAATTCCCAGAAGAACTACACGTGTATCTAGACCACCTGATAGATACCAGGCTAACACAGTGTGCCAGGTAAATAGAGTTCCATCTACTGTGGATGAGATAAAAAGGTATCCTTCTAAAGAGAAAGAAAGTTGGTATGCAGCAATGAATAAGGAATTGAAATCCTTGAAGGATATGAAGGTATATGAAAATGTGAGATTACCTGTTGGTATAAAACCCATTGGCTGCAAATGGATTTTTAAGATAAAAACTGATAAGGATGGAAATATAATCCATAAGGCAAGGCTAGTAGCCCAAGGCTTTAGACAAAGTGCAAAAGACTATGATGAAGTATTTGCACCTAGTCTGAAAGCAGCAACTTTAAGGGCAGCATTAGTATGGGCAGCAAGCAAGCAATATATAGTTAACCATTTAGATGTGGAAACTGCTTACTTGCATGCTCCACTAAGACATACTGTTTATATGAAAAGGCCTAATGGATTTAAAGGAGACAATAATAATGATTGTTGGTTATTAAAGAAGAGCCTTTATGGTCTTAAACAATCGGGCTATGAATGGAACCAGTATATTGTGAAGGAACTGACCAATATAGGGTTTAAAGCTGGTTTAGCCGACCCATGTCTATTTAAGAGAGAAAAGAATGGGAAAATATCATTATTATTGTTGTTTACTGATGATATTGCTCTGATAACTAAGACTAATGATGAAGCAAATGAAATAATAACATCATTAGCCAAGAAGATAAAAATCAAGCAATTAGGGGAGATAAAGAGATATCTAGGATTGAGAACACAGAAAGGTTTTAGGATATCTCAGGAAGATAAGATATCTAAATTGCTAATAGATTATAAGATGGAACTTTGTAAGCCTGCAAAGACTCCAATGAGTCAGGATATTTGCAAAATGGATACACAAAGTCCCAAATGTGATAAGGAATTGTATCAATCTTTGGTTGGTAGCTTATCATATATTAGCAATTGGTCAAGGCCAGATATTGCTTTTAGTATTAATCAGCTGGCACGACAGAATAATGATCCGCTTCAATGTCACTGGATAGCATTGAAAAGAATCCTAAGATATCTTAAAGGAACATTACACCATGCACTGTATTTAGAACCAATAGGTGATCTCATATTGAGTGCTTATGCAGATGCTAGTTTTGCAGCAGAAAGAGATACTAGAAAGTCGACTTCAGGAACAGCCATAATGCTGGGTAAGACATTAATAGGCTGGAAGTCAATAAGGCAACAGCATATAAGTTTGTCTACTATGGAGGCAGAATTCTCCTGTTTATCTTTATTGTGTACTGAGTTGATTATGTACAAACAAATGTTGAAGGATATGGGTATAACTGTAAATTACCCTGTAGTTGTACATGAAGATAATCAGGCAGCAATTCAAATGGCCACTAATATTGCAGTTAAAACGAGAAGTAAACATACAGATTTGAGGTATCTTAATGTAAGACAATCTGTACAGAGTAAATTGATACAGCTGGAGTACTGCATGTCGGAGGACAATGTAGCTGATCATTTTACTAAAGCCCAAGGTGCTATTAAGCATCTAGAGAGTTGTGAAAAATATGGGTTTAGAATGTAAAGGTTACATATTTATGTCACCCAAAAGGGGAGAATGTTGGGTATATGAATACTCCAATTGGTTTGGGTTGAATAAATATGTAAACCTAGGATTAAGTGTCTTGTAGCTTTAAGCACAAGAAACTGCAATGTCATTGTGGGTGCGGTTGCAGGCAACAATATAGGTAGGAAGGGAAACGTAATAGACCCCGGCTTCTGGATGCACCTGGTTCTGTTCCTGGTCTGCTGCCTGCTGTGTTGGAACGTCTGTCTGCTTACTTTTGGAGGCTACTGTGCCAGATACCATTTCAACTGAACACAAAGACTGTTTTGCTTGGTGAGCTGAGGATTCAGCGTTGTCTTTGAGAGAAAGGTATCGGGAGGAGAAGATTTACAAGCAGATAAGGACATAGTATTTACTATTAATGGACTTAATAACTGGATAGATATACTGGATACTGACATATGGACTGAATGACACTTCTTAATCTCTGTGTGTATTAAATAACTATTTTAAAACCACAAACAGTGTTTTTGTCTCCAGTGTGTGTATACTCTTGGGCCCAGCCTCTCTCTCATTTGCCTGCCTGGCTGGACTGCTGCTGCATACTCTGCTTGGGGGTTTATCCCCAATCACTAACAAAGACCCCTAGCTAAGATTCTGCACAGTTCAGAGTGCCCCCAAATCCCACTCCTGGCTGGCCTCACCCACCCCACCCCGCCCCTCCCAAGAGTCCCCACCTGGCCTGTTTTGGATGCAGATAAGTGCAGGGCGTGTGCGGAGAGTGAGGGAGGGTGAAAAATGGGCCTCCCATAAGTTTGGAAAGGCCGGAAACGAGCTGTTTCTGGCTTCCAGAGAGCCTCCAGAGCCCGGGGAGGCTGTTTTCACCCTCCCAGAAGCTCGAGGCAAAAAATGGGCCTCCCGGAGACTCCAGAAGATCAGAAATGAGCCCGTTTCCAGCCTCCAGAGGGCCTCCGGAGCCTGGGGAGGTTGTTTTTGTCCTCTTAGAGGCTTGAGGAAAGCCTCCGGAGCCCAGGAAGGGCAAAAAACGGGCCTCCCATCATGGTGCAGGAGGCTGACTAGGCCACGGCCACCATAGCTATGCCCATCCAGCAACCGGGCAGAGAACCTGTTGCTAAAATTTTTCAAGCCCACCCCTGCTTCCTGGTAGCCCTGCATTGGCCGTGCAGCAAGGAACAGGGGAGCTGGGTGCTTAGCAACACAGGTATTTGCCCAGTGTAACCCTGCCAAACTGTGACATATTCAGTTCCAGGCACCGAGTTATAAAAAAAAACAACCCAAGATAACAGAAATTAGATCACTGGTAGAAGCAAATGGCAGAGGCAATTCTAATTCTTACAGAAGCGAAATAGCAAGTTGTTATGTCCTTTCATTCTACCTATTCTACTATTATGTCAGAACAGTCACTAAATGAATAATTGTAAGTTGAGGCCTACCTGTAGTTTCCATGTGGGGAAAGGAAGTGCCCCATTTTCACTGGAGAGTCATCTCATTGGCAAAGGGTGCCCTTCAAAGGAAAGCCCTGGGAGAGAATGGACAGGCCCAGAGAGACGGAGCAGTGGACAAGAGAAGCCCATTCAAAACAGTGGCCTTGTCTAATCTTAACAGTAAAGTAATGTTCCAAGGCATTGTAACAATTAATGTAGCAGAGACATATTTTGCACCAAGGGTGCATGGGGGGATTAAGATCGAGGTCACACCCCTGTCTTTTTTGACACATATGTACTATTAAAAAAGAGCAGGGCTTTAACCTGGTATTCAGTAGGTTCTGACCAGTTCTGGAGAAGCGATAGTGGAAAGTTTGAGGAGTTCAGGGAACCGGCAAATCCCACCTCTGACTGGCCCCACCCCCATCTATTCTCTGCTTCCCGGGTCCCAGCTAATCGGCTGGGTCTTCTTTTGTTGCCCTGCACAGGAGAACGGAGCTGGAAAGCAGGTTAGTGGGGTGGAGCGGGAATGGAGATTTTGCAGTATCTTTCCCCTGCCATGATCACCAAGCCAAGCCACGGCCACAGAACCGATAGCAAAAAAAAAATTTAATCCCACCACTGGCTTTAACTGCATTAACACTGCTCTTATAACTGCAATGCAGATATCTTCATTGGCCTCCTTCCAGCAATAACAATTCAGAAATGTGTATTTTATTTATTTAATCTATCAAATTTATTTGCCACCCATCTCACCAGATAATTGGGGGACGGAATACTGAATGCTAGTGCTGTGCTTCTTTTCCTGAGTCACAGGAAGGCAAGTCAAATTACTTGATTCTTTTTAGCATTTTTCTGGATGGTGCATTAAAGATGACCATGGGAGAGTTTATGTGATTCCATGGAGATGCAATGGGAGAGGATTCCTGCACCTGGCCAGAGGTTGGAGCTTCCAAACCTGCCATTGTGATTCCTGTAGCCTCAAATTGCAATGTTTGCATTGTATATGTCATGAATTCCTTGGTTTTTTTTCACCCCACATCTTTTTTCCTGGAGATCATTTTCAGTCTTATGTTACTTGCCTTTGCCCTTCTGATGCCTGTTTTTACTGATCATTTAAATGTAATCCTTGTATGTTCAAAGCATGTAATGCAATACTCTTTGGATATAATCCTGTTAAAATAAAACTGATTAGGAAATGAAAGAGCAGACTGGCCCAAATCATGTGGCTCTCTATAAGCGCAGGCTGATCTTTCTCTGTATATGTAACTCATATTGCATAATAAAAAGGGGTGTGCTACACTAAAGAATCATCTAAATAAATAAGTTAATAGAGACTATTAAAAGCAAGGAGAAACATCGTTAACTTATTATTATTATTATTATGCAAACACATAATCTTTATATTTATTTTTAAAATAAATATTAAAGGATTATATTTGAAATAATTGAAATGAAACAAAAATATGTTTCAATTGAGATTAATGAAAGAGGCTAGAATTAATGTGTTGGTTTCTCTCCTTACTGAAAATTTGGAATGGAAAAGGTAATAATAGAATTAAGTATGCATATATCAATGTATAATTGCTATCATATTTGTATGTAAAGGTGATGACCCGGAAACATGTTGTCCACTAAAAAGATATTTTTCTTTTTAATGTGAAAAACTGAATGAAGTTTGTTAAAAAAAAATAAAAAATAAAAAGGGGTGTGCTGCTATATCACACTGCATCTATTTTAGAAGAAAGGGAAAATACAAAGAATTGGTGAATTCAAATTTTTAGTTGGCCCTACGAGAATCTTTCAGGGAAAAAGGAAGAGGCAGAAAAAGAAATCTCACTAATTGAATTCCAAGAGGACTGCCAAATGGCGACTGAAAAAGAAGAAGGTGCAGTAGGTGGAAAGGTGGAAGCCAAAGAACAACGTGAACCAAGATCTATGAGAGCTGCTAAACCCAACTACAAAATATAACCATGGAAGAGAAAAAACTGATTACAATTCATATAAATGGACTTAACTCAGCTGTTAAAAGAAGGAAAACTTTCCATAAATTAGAGAAATTAAAATTTGATATAATCTGCCTACAAGAAGTACATATCAAAAAGCAACATGAACAACTGTTGGTACAGCCAAAATTAGGGAAAATATTTACTTCTTTAACACAATGCAAGAAAAGAGGAGTGGTTTTATACATTAAAGATATTATCCCAGCTAAATTGATCTATACTGATGATGATGGAAGAATACTAATGGTGGAAATAATGGACAATAATATGAAAACACTCCTGATTGCAATCTATGCCCCGAATGACAATCAAGAAGAATTCTGTAAAACATTACATATGAAAATAATTGAACGGGACTATGCTAATATAGTTATGATGGGAGATATTAATGGAATTGTAGATGATAAACTGGACTATACAGCACAGAAAACAACAAAGCAAAACAAAAAGACTCTCCCTAAATCTTTTTTTTTAAATGGTTGATGAAATAAACTTAAAAGATACATGGAGAGAAAGAAATGCTAAAACTAAACAATACACCTTCTATTCAAATAGACACTTATCATGGTCCAGAATAGATATGATATGGATGTTAACAGAATTGTTAGCTAATATTCAAGAAATAAATATTGAAACAAGTACTTGGGCAGATCACAATCCAATGACAATTAAATGGAAAGGACAAAGAAGAAGATCTAGATGGACGTTAAATAATACTATTTTAAAGGAAAAAGACTTCACACAGTGGATGGAGAAAGAACTGGCTTTCTTCTTTAGAGAAAACAAAAAGAAGATACATCAATTCAGAATATATGGGATACAATGAAGGCATATGCCAGAGGCTTGATAATAGACTATACAAGGAAAAGAAATACCATGAAAAGACTAGCCTCTAAGGCATTAGAGGATGAGTATAAAGGATTTGAAAAAGAGCTACAGAAAATGCCACAGAAAAAGGACATTAAGTTAAAAATGGATATAACCAAACATAAAATGGGTCTAATAGAAAAAGAAGAATTAGCACAGAAAATCAGAGGTGCTAAACAGAACTATTTTGAAGATGCAAATAAACCAGGTAGATGGTTAGCATATAAACTGAGAGAGGAGAAAGAATCAAGGAAAATACTGCAATTAATAGATGATCAAGGCCAAGTTTGCTATGGTAGTAAAGAGAAGAAGGAAATCATTCGAGACTATTATGGGAAACTATACACATAAGAGAATATTGATGAGGAAAAAGTCAAACAGTACCTACAGAATGCTAAGTTACCCCAGATACCTAAAGAGATTGAAACAATGTTAGAAAGCAATATAATGATGGTGGAGTTAACTGAAGCACTCAAGAAGCAAAATAATGGAAAGGCACCAGGCCCAGATGGACTTCCGGCAGAATTTTATAAAACACTACAAGAATCGTTGAACCTTCCATTGCTAGAAGTTATGAATGAAGTTATGTTAAAGAAGAAGATACCTAAATCATGGTCAGAAGCTTATATTACACTTGTCCCAAAAGAGGAGGCCGATCCATTATAAATCAAGAACTATTTCCTTACTAAGCGCAGATTATAAAATTTTTGCTTCAATATTGGCAGAAAGACTTAAAAAATACTTAAACAATTTTATCCATCCTGATCAAAATGGATTTCTGCCAAAGAGACAAATTAAAGATAATATGAGAGTAATCTTGGACACTTTGGAATACTATGAGGCACACCCTGAAAAACAAATGGCTCTAATATTTCTAGATGCACAGAAGGCATTTGATAATGTGAATTGGCAATTCATGTTATTACAGCTGGAACAGTTGGGCTTTGCTAAAAAATTTATTCAAGCAATAGAAGCTATATATCATAAGCAAATGGCAAAGGTAATGATAGAGGGAGAACTGACAGACTTTACTGATATAAGAAAAGGAACAAGACAAGGGTGCCCACTATCACCTCTGTTGTTTGTGTTAACCTTGGAAGTGCTAAACAGAAATATTAGAGAAGAAAAGGATATAAAAGGGATGAAAATTAAAAAGGAAGAATTTAAGTTGGAAGCATTCGCAGATGATCTGGTTTTCATTTTAGAAGACCCACTAGAAACAGCATCAAAATTGATAGAAAAGATAGAGGCATATGGAAAGGTGGCTGGTTTGAAAATAAATAAAGATAAGACAAAGATTTTGACAAAGAATATGCTATCAAGACAAAAGGAAGAACTGGCAGACCTATTGAAGAACTGTCAGACCTATTGAAAATTCAGGTCACAAATAAGATCAAGTACTTGGGGATACATTTGACAGCAAGATGCAGTACACTAAAAGAGAATAATTATATCAAACTTAAGCAGCAGATAGCGCTAGATTTGGCGAAATGGGAAAATTTACAACTGTCATTAATAGGGAGAATATCAACAATCAAGATGAATATATTACCCAGAATTTTATATTTGTTCCAAACAATTCCAATTAGGCTTGGAAAAGATTACTTTGAAGATTTAAATAAAATTGTGTTGAAATATATATGGCAAGGTAAGAAAGTGAGAATAAAATTAAAAGTTTTGCAAGATGCCAGAATAAGAGGAGGATTTGGTTTGCCTAATTGGGAGTTGTATTACCAAGCTACAAATTTGATGTGGGTTAAGGAGTGGATAACATTAAGAAATACTAGATTGTTAACATTAGAAGGACATGATCTGTTGTTGGGGTGGCGTGCTTTACTATGGTATAAAGGAACTAAAACACAGGGGTATTTTAGAAGACATTATATACGGGAGTCTCTGTGGTTAAATTGGGAGAAGATTAAAAGACAATGTTATTTGAAAATTCCAGTCTGGCTATCGACTATTGAAGCATTTTCTTATCCTATAATATATAAAAAGGAACAAACAGTTAGATATGGTGAAATATTGAATGAAAAAGATGAACTTAAATCTATACAAAAATTAGAGGAACAATGTATAAAGATGAATTGGTTTTCATATGTGCAAATACATTCAAGGTATGATAAAGACTCTAAAACAGAAGGTTTCTATGATAAACTGACTGATTTAGATAAGATTTTGACAGGTACTGATGAAAAGGTGATTTAAAAATTGTATGGATAATTATTAGAAATTAAACTAGAAGAAGAACAAGTTAAAGAAACAATGATTTCTTGGGGAAAGAATTTTGGATATGGGATTGATTTAGAGAAAGGACAAAAATTGTGGTCTCAAAATTATAAAATGACAATGTCAACAGCATATAAAGAAAATTTGTATAAGATGTTTTACAGGTGGCATTTTCCCCCAACAAGAATAGCAAGAATGTTCAAAAACAAATCTGAAAAATGTTGGAAATGTCATCAGACACCTGTCTCATATTACCATATGTGGTGGACTTATGCAGATGCTAAAAAATATTGGACTAAAATCCACACGTGGTTGGAAAAAATGACAAAAAAGCATATAGATTTGAAACCAGAGATATATTTATTGGGAATTTTGCCTGAAATATATAGTAAAGAATTGAAATACCTGATTGTAAATGTATTAACAGTGGCTAGGATTGTATTTGCTAAAAACTGGAAAAATGAGAAAATACCATCACAGAAAATATTGGAATGTGCTGAAATGAGTAGATTGACATTTGAAATCAGAGAACAAGATGATAAACAATTTTAAAAATTTGGGATCTATTCTATCAATGGTTAGACAATAAAACATGGTAATGAAATATGCAGATTCTTAGAAAATAATAAATATATAAAGATGTATTCTTTTCTTGTTATATCTACAAAATGATTGTAGGATAGATTTGAGATGATAATATGAACTGTCATAAAATAAATTAAGTAAAATGATTATTTCATGAAACATGAAGTATAGTCAAATGATTGATTAACAATGATATTAATGTGTTTAATACTTGATTGAAAATATGAGAATATATACAATGTAATTGTAATTGAAGGCTACGAAATGGAAGCACAAAACAATTTGTAAACCAACTGGCACACTGTATGTATATATATGGAAGATGGCTTGATGTTTTTATGTTTTGTTTGTCTATGTTCATCTTAAAAACCAATAAAAATTTATATATATAAAAAAGGAGAATCTTTCAATGTAGGGTGAGAGTGAAAAGTAATTTAGGACTGCAACAATCCTTTTTCTGATTGAAACCTTTTCTTATTATAAATGTTGCATTATAAATTATTCTAATTAATCCAGACTGGTAGTTTAAGAATAATCAGAAATATATATATGTAAAAAGGAAATCTTTGTTTACTTACATATTTTGATACTTTAATCGAAGCGCCCAACCATTGCTTTGTTTCAAATCTATATCTCATATTACAATTAGTGGGTTTTCCCAGATGAGATTTCTCTTCTAGAGCATGACATTAAAAATAGCTGGGAAATTTGTATTCTCACCCATTAGACAATACTATGCATCATACAATAAGGATTGTACAATATTGTCCTAAACCTAAAGATATTTTCAAACACAGAGTCCTAGGAATGAAATCTAAATCTTTTTTAAAAAAAGCAGAATCTACATTTGCAGCACTGAAAGTCTCATCTTTAAATAGA
Source organism: Pseudonaja textilis (assembly GCF_900518735.1). The sequence goes on from NW_020769312.1 coordinate 37,829,839, forward strand.
TACATTATCATGCAGGTTTTGAATGACCGGATAGTGTAATAAGGCAGAAAATAGGGTAAAAGCTGCACATAAGCCTGAGTGAACAGTATGCTAATAATGCCTACATCTGCTCCTTGTCATCTGTGTTGAGCCTTGTGTCTGGCCATGGGAAGAAAAAACAGCAACTTCTGAAAAATGTCTCCACACTAATTGAAAGAAAAAAAAAAATATTTTCGCAATCTGAGAACAATGCCCAAATTATAAAAAGAAAAAGAGGGATGCTGATTTCTAAAACCACACCACCGACTCCCAATTCAAATCACACTCCTTTTCTTAAATCAAATTACACTGCTCAAAAAAATAGAGGGAACACAAAAATAAGACATTCTGGATCTGAATGAATGATATATTCTTATTAAATACTTTGTTCATTATATAGTTGAATGTGCTGTCAACAAAATCACATAAAAATTATCCATGGAAATCAAATTTAGCAACCCATGGAGCTCTGGATTTGGAGTTATACTCAAAATTAAAGTGGAGAAAAACACTACAGGCTGATCCAACTTTGATGTCATGTCCTTAAAACAAGTCTAAGTGAGGCTCAGTAGTGTGTGTGGCCTCCAAGTGCCTGTATGACCTCCCCACAATGCCTGGGCATGCTCCTGATGAGATGGCAGATGGACTCCTGAGGCATCTCCTCCCACACCTGGACTAAAGCATCCCCCAACTCCTGGACAGTCTGGCGTTGGTGGATGGAGTGAGACATGATGTCCCAGATCTGCTCAATTAGATTCAGGTCTGGGGAACGGGCAGGCCAGTCCATAGCATCAATGCCTTTGTCTTGCAGGAACTGCTGACACACTCCAGCCACATGAGGTCTAGCATTGTCATGCATTAGGAGGAACCCAGGGCCAACCGCACCAGCACATGGTCTCACAAGGGGTCTGAGGATCTCATCTCGGTACCTAATGGCAGTCAGGCTACCTCTGGCGAGCACATGGAGGGCTGTGCGGCCCCCTAAAGAAATGCCACCCCACACCATTACTGACCCATTGCCAAACTGGTCATGCTGGAGGATGTTGCAGGCAGCAGAACATTCTCCACGGCATCTCCAGACCCTGTCACATCTGTCACATGTGCTCAGTGTGAACCTGCTTTCATCTGTGAAGAGCACAGGGTGCCAGTGGCGAATTTGCCAATCTTGGTGTTCTCTGGCAAATGCCAAACGTCCTGCACGGTATTGGGCTGTAAGCACAACCCCCACTTGTGGACGTCGGGCCCTCATACCACCCTCATGGAGTCTGTTTCTGACCGTTTAAGCAGCCACATTCACATTTGTGGCCCACTGGAGGTCATTTTGCAGGGCTCTGGCAGTGCTCCTCCTGTCTCTCCTTGCACAAAGGCGGAGATAGAGGTCCTGATGCTGGGTTGTTGCCCTCCTATGGCCTCCTTCACGTCTCCTGATGTACTGGCCTGTCTCCTGGTAGCACCTCCATGCTCTGGACAATACGCTGACAGACACAACAAACCTTCTTGCCACAGCTCGCATTGATGTGCCATCCTGGATGAGCTGCACTATCTGAGCCACTTGTGTGGGTTGTAGACTCCGTCTCATGCTACCACTAGAGTGGAAGCACCACCAACATTCAAACGTGACCAAACCATCAGCTAGAAAGCATAGGAATTGAGAAGTGGTCTGTGGTCACCACCTGCAGAACTACTCCTTTATTGGGGATGTCTTGCTAACTGCCTATGCTTTCCACCTGTTGTCTATTCCATTTGCACAACAGCATGTGAAATTGATTGTCCATCAGTATTGCTACCTAAGTGGACAGTTTGATTTCACAGAAGTATGATTGACTTGGAGTTACATTGTGTTGTTTAAGTGTTCCCTTTATTTTTTTGAGCAGTGTATAACGATTGCCTTTTTATAAGTCAAACATTAGTCTCCATTAGGATCTGAGAGTACTACCATGTCTATCTGTGCTTATGGCTCTGTGAAACCAGCCTTTTGCATAAGCCCTCTGCCATGTAGAAAATAATTATTTCTTGGCCATTGGGTCTAGTCCCATTTGCTAGGCAGTTAAAAAAATTACTTCCCATGCACCATGCCCAAGGAGATATTTCAGTGAAGGCACAGCACATTGCCCTGATGGTCAGCCAGGTCAGGAAACAAAAGCAGCAGGGATCCCAGGAATGCTTTCTGAAAGCCTCAACAGAATCATTACTGCCCTATTGTATGCCAAACAAGATCAAGGAAGGGTTGTTTGGACTTCCTTTCTCACACTTTCACTGGAGGCTTTCAAGAAGAGACTGGACTGCCATCTGTCAGAAATGGTGCAGGGTCTCCTGCTTGGGCAGTGGAGGTTGATCTACAAAGTCCCTTCTGATGCTGTTAATCTAATCTAAACTTTCCCCTATCTCAAGACTAAGTTTCCATTTCTCCTTCCTTACTGGTTCATTGCTATCTTTCCTCTTCCCAAGGCCTTGAACAAAGTCAGTAATGGTTACAGCCAGCCAGTCTTAAAGAAGACTAATGAAATGGAGACTAATCCAGTCTATAAACTAAGCTATAAGGAACCCATTCATTCCTCCCAGGAAAAGCCAGCTTAACTCTGAGCAACTTTCTCTTGCATCCAGACTGGATATCTGTAATGGTTTTTTTGGGAATGATCTTGAAGAACAAGGGGAAGAGAAGCTGTTTAGGAAACCAGCAAACAGCAGAAGCAGAAGCAGAAGCCTTCGGTGGCTTAATGGTCAGAGAAAGAAATTTAGGAAGAATCTACCCTAATGGATCAAGCAGTTAAAAGTGAAGTCAGTACACTCAGACTTGCAAAAATTCTGTTAAAGTAGCCTCACAATAAAGTAAATTAGTTCATCTATTAAGTTTCCTGCCTGGTTTCCCTGAGACAGCTGACAATATCCAAAATCTGAATAATGTCCTCCTCCCCTTCCATCCCATGAAACACCAACACCCCGCTTACAAAGGATATTACTTATTATGTAAAACTAGGGTAATTATAACAATGTCAGTTGTAAGTCTTCCCTCTGTAGTCAATCTTTATGGATTGTGTTGTTTGTATTTTTTTTTCCTTTGCTCTTCGCACCAAGTGACAGCGGCATTTCTAACCAGATGTTCAAAGCACTAAGAAGCATGCTCAGAGCTTGCAAGGAAATTCTTCAGTATCTGGAGTAGCAACTCTCTTCTCATAGCAGACGAAATGTTATTTGCTCATGAATGAAGGATAAGGATGCTGAAATATTGAAAGATTTCAAATATTTTGCTTTCAATATTCAAACCATCTTGCTGCTCCAACAAAACAGCAGGAATTGCTGCCAATGCATTTTTTTTTTCAGGCGCTTTTACTCAATGAAGGTACTTGAAAAGCTCAGCAGAATACTAAATCTGAACTTTATCAACTTTTAAGATTTATAACTTCCGCACCCAGAATATAAAGCTGTGGCCCTTCATCAAGATTAATAAATATTCTCGTTCTCACCCTCCTCCCTCCCTCCCTCCCTCCCCCTCTTTCTCTTTCTTCCTCCTAAAGTGTCTGGCCCAGTCCCCAGCTAACTTTGTGCCTAAAGCAGAACTAGAACTCATGGTGTCTTGGTTTCTGGCCTGGTACTTAAGCAAACAGGGTTTCTCTGATAAGGATCGAAATGCCTAAAATAAGAAACAAAATGTTTCCTACTTACATAAATATGCTTCCAATCTGCAAACCTCAGCTACTTAATTTCCTTCATAGGAATTTTTCCTTCAAATTTCTTTCTTTTGACAGCTACTGGCCAGAGGTGGTATTCAGCATGTTCTGACCAGTTCTGGAGAACCGGTAGCGGAAATTTTGAGTAGTTCGGAGGACCGGCAAATACCAGCTCTGACTGGAGATTTTACGGTATCCTTGCCCTGCCACGCCCACCAAGCCACACCCACAGAACCGGTAGTAAAAAAATTTGAATCCCACCACTGCTACTGGCCATGGCTTTTAATGGCTGCTTTTAAAACCCTTTTTACTTGTACACTGTAAGAGAGACATTGTTTTCCAACAGATAAATGTATTTCTGGGTTGCAGGCCTTTTAGGCTGAAATTTAACTTTATTTCTGTAAAAGATAAGCTGAGTCCTAGGCACATACTTCAGTCTTCAGATTTTCCAGAGGTTTGCATATACCAGGGATTGCCTTGGTTTCCAAGACTGCATGTGTGTCAACTCTCTGTAGATGCCAGAAAATATCAGCTACATCACCAAAGATATTCCTCTATTTACAAGCACAATTGGGACTGGAACCTCTGTTGCTAATCAAGGAGAATATTTGTAGCTCAAAGTTGAATGGAAGGATCTGGAATTACCAGGACTGATGTTACCTAGTTTGGGTAATGAAACATCTGCAAGAAAACAACCAAGCTCAGAGAGCACCAAGGACCCCTCATGTCAGTTGGTAAAAAGATTCGTCAGTTGAAACTACCAGTGTAAAGATGGGTACCTTGCACTGACCTAAATATTATGCCTCAGATGTTACAGATATTTAAACAACTGCCTTATCCTGCTTCCCAAAGCTGAGCTTTCAGAATTATTCCAACATATATAGTTCTTGTAAATTCAAAGAGGATCTGTTTTCAGTCTTCAGTGGGAAGATATGTAGAATTTAAGCTATAAGCTGAATAGAAATCCTCTATGGGGGCATTTTCAGATATGAGATATGAGGACAACCAGGGAGACTTCCAAGAATATTCTTCATATTGGATAACTAGAATGTGTTATCCTAGAAAACGCGTTTTAGATGAATCTGATTTTTAAAATATTTTTCCCAGATCAAATAATCCACATACATTATTTAATACTCCATATTTCTTTTAAATGTTCTTTTCTTTAAAAAAAAAAGAAAGTAGACTATGAAACTGCTATGAATATGTAAAAGAAAACAAATTTGATGTTTAGATTGTGAGGAATGACAGGAAAAGCATAGTAATTCCAACCTATAAAGAAGATACTTTGTGCTGTAAATTTTCTATTTTGAAATTTCCGTCAGAGTACTATTATAGCATCTAAGAAAAGATTATAATGGAAATGCTGACACTGTTCTGGCTGTACTATTGTTGCCAGCAGCACTGTAATATGCAAGTGGGTTGATAATCCTTCACTGACCTTGACATGTTTCTCATCTTCAGCAATTCTGTTGTTCTTCCTGTAAAAATTTGGCAGCTTGCAGTAAAAATCAACCTCCTATATCAAGGCCATATTGAATACAAGTTTTGATATTGAACAGGAATCCTCTGAAAAGCTGCATACATATAATAGTCTTTGAAAAGGTGCCTAGCCCATAGAATAAATGAGGTAAATTCTTCAGGAGCAAAATGAACAATTCAAATAATGCTTGCCTGTCCTTTGGTATAACATTTTAAGATCTGTTTCCTGACAGAGAGGTAATCCCATGAGGATGCATGCCCAAACTTAATAAGCTGATTCATATCCATGGCATCTGCTTTGTATCTAAACTCTTAGGGAAACTCTTAGGAAAATTGAACTGTTCTTATACATACAAGGTAATTCACATTCCTGTAGGAATGTGAATATCAGCTATTTCTGAAGATGTAAGTTTAGTTTCGCCTGAAGCAAGAAAACTAACTGGGTAACTGTGAGCCAGTCACTCTCTCTGAGCCCAGTACACCTCATAGCATTGTTGTGGAGAAAACAGGAGGAAGGAATATTAGGTATGCTTACCCAGTTGAGTTATTCATAGAGATAATAAAGGTGGGATAAAAACAAATAGATAAATCGGTTCATTTTTCTTCAAATCTGTTTAAAGTCCTGAAGCACCTTACCAGCTGAATCCTTCCATCATGTGATCTGTTGCATACCATACAAAAGTAATGAAATGAGAACATTAGTAACCAGTATATCACAGTAGCCTTACTCAACATTATGTCTTCCCAAGTTACTGAAACTATAAGAGTTAAAATTCAGTGCAGTCAAAGGTCACAGCAATAGCAATAGCACTTAGATTTATATACCACTTCACAGTGCTTTACAGCCCTCTCTAAGCGGTTTACAAAATCAGCATATTGCTCCCAACAATCTGCATCCTCATTTTACCAACCTCGGAAGAATGGAAGGCTGAGTCAACCTTGAACCGGTGAGATTCGATTGCTGGCAGCCAGCAGAAATAGCCTGCACTACTGCATTGTAATCACTGCGCCAGCACGGCTCAGTGAAGTTATCCACAAGAGGTCTTCCACGATAGGTCCATAATCTGCTTAGATATTAAGAAGGATCAGTGACTTTGGGATCTGGATTTGAGGGATGTTAACATTAGCCCCTTGCCATGGATGGGTTCTTGCCCTAGAGTTCTAGAGAGCTGGGGGAGGTTCCCAAAACTCTGGTACATGGTTCTGCAGATGCCCTCATTGCAGCTTGAGTAAGACAATAACAAGAGGCTCTGGTTGAATCATGTCTGTGTGGAGTGTCACTATATGCAAATCTAAATTTACCAAGGAACTCCAAGAGATGAAGCCACACAACAGACACCTAGAGCACTTCTGGAAGAAAAGAAAAACTGAAGACAAGCAAGCCCAGGTAAGTGCCATTTTTGGACTTACCTATAGTGATAAAGGTAGCAAAGCATACTTCTGCAAATAACTGCCCAATGATCTTCTTTGGATGGGCAGGTTCTTTCTGTCAGGGTTCCAAGTAATACGCCCAGCTTCAGTGTTGACACTCCCTGAGTAAGGACAAGCTGGGGGTGCCCTTGGAGGACTACTTTGAGGAATATCTTGGCATCTGTCAAACAAAGTCACCTGTCTTTACTCAAAATAGGACTCTAGCTGGGCACCTTGCATGTCCTCAGAAGTCTTCCTTTTCCATTGCAGTCCATGCTGTATGTGACATTCTCACCAGGGGTGGCCTGCTACCAATTTGCCCGGTTCAGGCAAACTGGTTGTTAATTTTATGGCCGGTTTGGCAAACCACCCAATCCAACCCCTGGCTGGCCCCACCCACCATGCTCTTCCCTTCTCAGGAGTCCCCCTGCGGCCCATTTTGGATCCCAGGTAAGTACAGGCCCTGCACAGAGGCTTTGGGAAGGCAAAAATGGGCCTCCTGGAACAACGGTGGGATTCAAATATTTTTACTACCAGTTCTTTGGGCGTGGCTTGGTGGATTTGGCTTGACTTGGTGGGTGTGGCTTGGTGGGCGTAGCAGAGGAACGATACTGCAAAATCCCCATTCCCTCCCCACCCCACTAACCTACTTTCCAGCTCCGTTCTCCTGTGCAGGGCAACAAAAGACCCAGCCAATCAGCTGGGACTTGGGAGGCAGAGAATAGATGGGGGTGGGGCCAGTCAGAAGTGGGATTCCAAACTACTCAAAATATCCACTACCGGTTCTCCAGAACTGGTCAGAACTTGCTGAATACCACCTCTGTCCTGGAGGCTCCAGAAGACCAGAAACAGGCCCATTTCCAGCCTCCAGAGGGAGCCCAGGGAAGCTGTTTTCGCCCTCTTGGAGGCTTAAGGAAAGCCTCCAGAGCCCAGGGAGGGTGAAAAACAGGCCTCCCTCCCTGATGCAGGAGGCCAATTAAGCCACGCCCACCATGGCCATGCCCCCAGCGACCAGTCAGAGAATCAGTTGTGAATTTTTTTTGAAGCCCACCCCCAATTCTCACCCTTGAGAAGGCCCACCCTGTTAACTTTCCAGAAAGCACTTAAGAGCTGGCTTTTCCCCAGCATTGGGTTAGGATGAGGTCAGCATGGGAGGAGAGTGCTGTGGGCTACATCAAGGAGAGTTGGTTGTGGCATAAAATCTGCTGTTTTTATTTTTTATTCTTTGTTTTTATTACTGTATAAATTGCTTTATTCCTGGATTGATCCTCTGCCATCCAGAGTTTGATTTTAAAATGGGCAGCTATACAAATGTTTTAGATAAAAAAACAATCCCAAAACAACATAAATATTCTCTATCAAACTTGCCAAGCACAGGGTTGCCATTTTTTAACTAGCATTTATCTTCTATATTTTTCTTTTACTATTTTTTTTATCGTTTATCATTTGCCCTGTTACTAGGCAAATGCAATTCATCAATTCGATATTTAGGGCAAATATTTATTTTTATACTGAAAAAAGTTTCTCAGCTCTTCATTTATGAACGTTGACTGATTGATTATGTGCCATCAGGCTGATCTCGACTCTTGGAAACCATGAAGATAAATTTTCTTTAGTCTTATTATTAGAGCCATAAATGTAGACCAAATTGTTCTGCCTTTTTTTTTTTTTGGTAAGTTAACAAACCTGGTTATAATTCATGGCCCATTTTATGAGTTTTTCAAACTGCTTTAAACTTTTAGCAAGTTATGTTTAAACACTGCATGGATAATATAAGAGAATGGACTTGGCCATAGGAAATCACCACTGTTTTCTTGTTACTCTCTCCATCAACTCAAATTTTAACCCTCTATACTTTATACTTTTCCTTGTTCTGTTCTGCATCAGATAGGCCTGTTGCAGATGTAATCAAGCCAGGTGGGGTTTCCATGACAACCCTTTCTGCAGATGGTCTGATCATAACAGAATCCTACCCACTTTATTGGAGAAATCCAGTCAGCTAATGAAATAGGGTTAGTGTGGAATCTCAAAAGGAAGTATAAATTTAGGCTCTGAAGTCTTCTGTGAAAAAGAGAGAAAGAAGCCAGGTGTAGGTTAGCTGTAACACACCTTGATTAATTTGGGGCTGTAGCCAATATAGGTTACTTTTTAAATCTAATATAACCATCACATGAATCGTCCTTCTGCCTGAAGATAATGATATATACTGAAATATTTGCAATATCTTGAAACCAAGAGTATATTAGTTGCCCTTTCCATTATGAAATATTTTCTCCAAACCATGTCATTATTTTTTTTGCATCTACATGCAATATATAAGGTCAATACAACATCCTATGCAATCTAGTTTGGAATAAAATTATATTACTGTATAATTTAATAAAAAAATAATTTAAGAAAATTATAGCTACTGTATTTTTTAAAATTTATTATTATTTCATATATACATAGAACTTTACAGAGTTCAGGTGTGACTGATCCCAATCTCTTGAAACTTGTAAATTAAGATCAATGAATTAAAGCCAAAGATGATAAACAGGTGAAGGATTTGAAATTACTGTATTTTAATGACACATATTTTGCCTTAATCAAAGTAATCTTAAGTATTACTATACATTTAGGGTTGTGGCTTACAGATGAAGAAACACAGCTGGCATCAGAAAACTCAATAAAAATAACAACTTCTGAGGAAAGGATGCTTAACATTTAAAAATATGGTAAATAGAAAAGAATTAAATTTTCTGTCTAAATATCCTTGATGCAGTTAATCACCCTGCTCCTCTGCAATTACTATTTACATTAAAAAGAGTATTTCATTCACATGTGTTTAATATGGTCTTGAGAATATAAGCTTAGGCAGACCCATAAGGCATCTGTCCTCAGTGGATGTACCTTTAATAATATAAGCATGCATTAATTTGAACTGCAAGGCCACCCTTTTATGCTCAGTTTATTTCCAAATAAATATACACAAAACCTGCCTCCATATTAGTATGTGTTATTGAATGTTCATTAAGTTAAGTAACACTTTCTCTGCTTTCATTCAAGAAAAATATTCTAGGAAAAAAAATGGTTGTAAAATGATCTCATATAAGCATGAACCTTGAAGGGAAATGTGAATATAGACTTTTCATCCTTCTGCCTGTCTCCATATCAGCTCTAAAGCTGCTTGAAGAAAACCAGGGTAGGCCAAAGCCAGGGATGGGATCCAACTGGTATAATTACCGGTTCTGTCACTCTGCGTTGCGCAAGTCACACGAGTCGTGTGAGTGCAATTTACGACCTGCTGAGCTGCCCAGACAGCTGAGCAGCGCTGCGTGGAAGTGCACAGCAGTTGGAAAAGCCCTTTTTTCCTGCTTTTTCAACTGCAGCTGTGTCACACAAAACAGCTGCAGTTGAAAAAGTAGGAAATAAAGGTCAGATAACAGCCCAGGCAGGCGGGCGGGCCAAAACAGCAGCAGACATAGAACCGGTTCTATGTATGCTCTCTGTTAAGTCTGGGAGATCAGCCCCGGGTAGATCGGCCCCGGGTAGATCGGGTCGCATAGAGATGCGAGACTCAAAGTGCACATTCAGCTCTTTATTGAATATACAATTCAGTCCAGTACCTGCGAGCCGCTTGGCTTTATTCAGCCGGCCGGCAGCTTGGCGGCCAATGGCAGTGCTTTGAATTTCCCACAATCGGCTCGGCCAATCGCGGTAGATTCTTAGCGCACCAATCACAGTCGATTAGTTAACCAATCGGGTTGCGGTCCGCATGGACCAATCAGAACTCAGGATTTGGAGAATGTTAATATAGAACACTCTCTGTCTGCTGCTCTTCAGAACTACCAGTTCTACAGAGGTGGACAGAACCGGTAGAATCCCACCCCTTGCCAAAGCCAGTGGTGACCTAAGCCACACATATATGTTACACAAATGTTTTAAGTGTAATATCTGATGTGAATAGTGGGTCTATGCACAACTTCAAAGAAGTGGTTCAAAGGAAGAAGGTTGAATGAAGTATCCCTCTGAAGCAACTTAATGAAGCAAGAGTAGTTCTTTGCTTCTAAGACTAAACTAAAATATCTGTTCCTTTTTTTGCTTTGGAAGCCCACACAGACCTCTCCCTTGAAGGTTTGTGTCCAGAGATGGCTTATAGGAGCCTTCTCCTGCAGCATTGGCTGTGATATCTTCTATGCCAGGCAATTCTGCAGTGAGCTTTGGGAGAATGTTTGTAATGCAAACAAAATGGTTAATCTGTAGCTTTCTTGGAATACATCAAGGAATCTCCCATGCCTGGTATATCAAAGAGAATCTTCCAACATGGAGAGGATGCATCCGGTCTGAAGTTCTCTCAGGGTATACCAAAAAGTTTCCTCGTTTGGAATTTCACAGTGTGAAGGGTGAAAGGTAGGTAGCTATTGCACACAATGCAAGTAGTATTACTATGCGTGCTGGAAATAGGAAGGCCGAAATCCCTTTGGAAGGGTTACGATTAATCCTGTGTCCGGAATATGACCTTAGCCCTTGCATTGTGTATCTTCTGAATGTGTTTTTCGGAGATACAATATTTATGTTGCTGTGACTTGATTCCTCCTTTGTAAATTGAACTTTCCCTTTCCAACATTCTAATAAGACGTTTGCACACTTGAAAAAAAATTTTTTTTTCACAATTGGCATTTTATTAATGGTCATAAAAGAGGTTTTCCCTGAATGATAATTGCCAAGAAGTTTCGACCATCAGACGAAGTGGCGGGGGGGGGGGGGATTTTGTTTTTGATATGCATTGAGAAATATTCTTTGAAATATCTGTTAGGCAGCAAACTTTTATTAACCGACATACTGCATTTGTTTCAGACAGTGTTGGTTTTGAGAACTATTAGCAGGACAAAAAACTGATCTTCTAGACCAGGGGTGTCCAACCTTGGCAACTTTAAGCCTGGAGGACTTCAACTCCCAGAATTCCCCAGCCAGCTTTGCCAAGGTTGGACACCCCTGGTCTAGACAATTCAGCTGGAGATGTAAGGCCATTTTCATAACTGACATGGAGGGCATTTTAAAAGTTGCTCTTTCACTTGATAATGAGATACTAGGTCTCAGTGGGAAGAACATGGCAAACATCTGGCTATATGGAAGATTTCAACAATAATTTATGCATTAGGAAAAAGATAAAGAAGGGTCAAACCATAGCTTTAGTTGCAGGCCATGATATGCCAGGTGAAGAAAGGAGATTTTTAATCTCCTCCCTGGCTTAGGAAAAATTAGGATATTGTATAACCACATGAGGTGCTAGCCATGAATTATTATTTTCTCATGATGAAACAATGCAGTTATCTATCCAATAATGATCAGGCTCTGCTTTGCCTATGTATTGTGTGCAGCAGAGATATAAAACATCCAAGATGCCTTGGAAGATACTTCTTACTTACAAGAACATTTAGTATTCTGTGATAAATTTAGATCAGCACTCCAAGCATTATCAGCTCAGGGCTTCCAAGCCTGGTGGCTTCAGCAAATGATACAGGATTGCCCACAGTGTGAGTGCAGGTGGCCAGCCTGGAGTATATTTTTGCCAAGGCTTGCAACTCTTCCAGGCTGTATGGCTTGATTGCAAATTTCAAGGAATCCTGCCATGTCCACTGAAGCTTCCTGGCTGCCCTGGACATTTCTCTGAAGTATTTGCCAGAAGCTTTTGGCAAGCCTTGAAAAAGCATCCCTGGCCTCAAATTGCCAGCCACTCCCTCCATATTGCTTGCCAATGCAGTTTGTCTTATTATTGAGGGATAAGTTTGAGAAGAGCCCTCTTCTGCAACACTGGCCCATTTAGGCCACCTGACTTGGTTTTTCAAGGTGAATCAGGTCGTCTCTTTCCTCTGATCTAGTGAATCACCCCACCTCCTTCGCACAAATTGTTTTGTCAAAATGGGACTAAATAGGATGGCCTTTCGTTGTTAGAACAGGCACTTTGCTTCAGCAAAATAAACAACCAAGGATTATCACTGGCATCTCATGACGTGACAAATGTTATTGTAAGGAAGAAGAAGCAGTGCTTTATTCTAACCGGCAAAGCATGGTTGACATGATGCTTTTCAGTTTTGTTCAATGGAAGACGTCCATTTCTTGGAAGAAATGAGTAAACAACAGTGATGTTCGGTCAACATAATGCAGCAAAATTGCTTCTTAAAATTGAAGGTGTGAACATGTGTTTACACAGCAAGGGCTGGATATATGTTATGTGGAAAATGTATCACAGTTATTGGATATAAGCATCAATGTCTTTGCAGAAGTTTAATTTTAATAGGAGATTGGTGTGGATACATTAGTTTTTAGTCTGAAAGGACTTAGCAAATGAAAATCAGTTTATAAAGACAAGTAAGGAAGGTTAATTCTTTTAGGTAATTCAGTTTTCATAAACAGAAAGTGCTCCTTTTTTGTATAGATTTCTAAATAATTAAAGCATCTAGTGCAATACATAAAATATTTAGAAATCTATTCCAATTGCCATAATTCAAGAAACAAATGCTCAAGGCTTTTAATTATGTTGGAGATGGTTTTAATGTTCTTGATATGTGTAAATCTAATAATACAGTGGGTTTTTTTAAGGCCAAAAATTTCCCAGGAGGAATGAATTTTAGATAACTATAAGCCAGAACAGAATTTATTTCATGTGCCACCTGAGGCTTTCTTTGTTATCTTCATGGAAAATATAGGAATATATAAACATGCTTACGTTAAACTTCATTGCGCTTTTTAAGAAGATAGCATTAATCCTAATTGTAGTTTAAGTGTTAAATCTTTTATAGTCATTATAAATGTCTATGAAATCCACCCAGTGAAATATTTTGAACGTTTAAAAATCACTAAAAATCAAATAATTACCATACTATTTTTTAAAAAATTGATGATTTGCCACAAACCTGATGTAATCTTTGGAGACTGGAGGCCATCAACATTTCTCAAAAAGAGAAATATAAAGCATAGTAGTGCACCGCTCAAGTAACAAACTTGGAACTGTTGCAAGTAATAATTCGTGATAACAGCAAATAGTGAGTTTCTAAGGAGGAACTAAGAAAGATCTTTCTCCTAAAGGGTTTATAGAGTCTTGCTAGAACAGCATCCCCCGACTTTTGGGCACCATTTCTCGTAGAGAAAGGGTTTTCCATGGACCAATGGGGGCGTGGCTTTTTTTCCTGCTGCCTGCATCCCATGAATGAGGCTTCACTTGTTTGTGTGTCCAGGTTGCTTGGATGCTGCACACCAGTGCTGGTCCATGGCTGGCTGAAGAATTCAAAGAATTAAAGTTCACAAGTCTTAAAATTGTAACCCCTGTGTTAGAGAAACAAAAGGAACTAAATTGAGAACAAGGAAAGATATAAAAGCTGTGGAGTTATAGGTGGAGGCGTGCAGGCACACACAAACCTGGAGGAGAAAGAAGACCAGAAGTTTAGACTTCACTCGGAAAGAACCATCACTAGGGAAAAAGGATAAAAGTTGAGCCCAGAAAGGGGCAGTGGAAGGAAATATGAGAGGCAAAATTTTTAAGCCAGAAAGAAAGATGACTGGGAATAATCAGGAGGTAAAAGGAGGAACTATAAGGGTTTTTTTCCCTCCCACTTTGCAGCACTTTTTCCTGCTGGAATTCTACTCCCTATACCTAGCTGGGAGAGAGAAGAGCCTTGTGATATGTAAAAAATGATGCAGACGAATCGTTGATTTAGCCAATAGAGAGCAGGAAAGGCTGGTAATTGAACTGCCTGAGGGAAGAATCCACACTTAACAGGCTGAGATGACAGGAAGCCAAATAGGCCAGATGGGATGAGATCCAAGCCAGAAAAAAAAAGGGGGGGGGGATGTTAAATGGCCACAAAAGAGAACTACTGTATGAAACATCAGAGACAATGGTTGCTGTGATCATATTTTGCAAGAGGTGGGGGGTGGGGATTGGTTTATTTAAGCACGTACTGTGCTTTCTAAATGTGCCGAACCTTTAAGAGAATGTTGCCTTTTCTGTATGAGAAAGCACAGTTCGCTCTAAGCGAGTCTCCCCTTGGGACACAGGGAGATTCATTCATCCCATCGATTCAATAGTTTAGTGTTGCTTTAGTGTATGACCATATGACACTGTCTCGATATCTGTTTGGTTATTGTTTATATAATGCAAGTAATAAAGTTATTTTTGTCTGATCATAATTTGACATTTATTTATTTTTCCTTAGTGGATTTGCATGGAGGGAAGAGAGCAATCACTCTTATTTTAAAAGCCACCTATTAATAAGCATGCTTATTTAAAGCTAATTGGATATGAACTACAGGGATCCTGTTTAGGAACACCATAGGGAGGAGGAGTTGCTTGAAGATTGGACTATCTCTTAACAGCAGGGACTACATCTTCCATATCATCAGAACAACCAAAATGTAGTTCATCCAAGAGGAGGTTTTAAGGAAAAGATTATTAATTAAGTGCCATAAAGCCGGCTCAAACTCCTAGTGACCACATGGTGATGTATCCAGAGGTGGTATTCATCAGTTCTGACAGATTCTGAAGAACCGGTAGTGGAAATTTTGAGTAGTTCAGAGAAGAGGTAAAATACCACCTCTGGTTGGCCCCGCCCTCATCGATTCGCTGCCTTCCGAGTCCCAGCTGATTGGAGTTCCAACTGATCGGCTGGGTCTCCTTTTGTTGCCCTGCACAGGAGAACGGAGCTGGAAAGCAGGTTAGAGGGGTGGGAAGGGAATGGGGATTTTACAGTATCCTTCCCCTGCCATGCCCACCAAGCCACACCTACAACCGGTAGTAAAAAAAAATTGAATACCACCACTGGATGTATCCCTAACCTGGTCCTTCAAATTTTCTAGCAGTGCCCCCTTTGCTCATGTAACTGTGCCCATGCACCTGGATGCTGGTCTTCCTTTTCTCTTCTACCTTTCCCAGCATCAGAGTCTTCTCCAGAGAGCCGAAATGTTTTCATGGGCATTCAAAGTGTGATCGTTTCAATCCACTCATTTGGGTAGATTTGTTCAAAAATCCATTTGTTTGTTTTCTTGGCTTTTCACAGTATTCTCAGGAGTCTTCTCCAACACCCACAGTTCGAAAGCATCAATATTCTTCCTAGCCTGCTTCTTCAAAATTCAACTTTTGCTTCCACTGAGTGTCAAACACCATGGCTTACATATGATTCTGATCTTTGTAGGTATGGGTCCCTCATGACATCTGAATAACTTTTCCAAGGCCTTCATGGCTATTCTATAAAATATTAGTCCGAGTGGTTTACAAGATTGCAAACATAAAGCTACCCAAAGTTAAACTCACCATCAATAGTATTTATTGACTACTAATTCCCTTACTATTGATATTTGAGCCTTAAAGGCAGAAACTATTTCACCGTTTCAATATCTTCATTGTCTACGATACATTGGCTATGCCTATTGTCATTAGTTTGATCTTTATATTTAATCCTATCACAATTTTTTCACTATGCTCCTTGACTTTTATTACTCAAGCTTGCAGGTTCTTTTCATGTTTGTCTATCAAAGAAGTTATTCACCATACTACAGGTTATTGATGTTTCCTCCTCTAATTTTAAAGGCATGTTCATCTTTTTGCAGTCTGGATTTCCTTAATATACATATTCAACATATAAACTGAATAAATGAAGGAGATTATACAGCCTTGTCTCAATCCTTTGCAAACCAGAGCCTGCTATTTCATCATCTTCTGTCTGTACTGTGGTTTCCTGGTGTGTGCATATGTGTAGGTTTCTCATGAGATAATGAGGTGTTCTGGTTCCCATTTGCTAAGCATATTCCACAGGTTAACATGATTGACACAATCAAAAATCTTTCTATATCAATGAATATTTTTGGTATTCTTTAGCTTTCCCAATTATCCAGAATGCTTCAACAATAATGACTCTTGTTCCATGGACTTTTCTGAAGCCAGCTTGAACAACTGTTATTTCTTTTTCAACATGGAGCTCTGAACTGTATTGAATGACGCTAGGCATGATTTTGCTATGGTAGCATGTGAAATCAAGGATATTTCACAATATTTTTGCCTATTCTCTTAAATCTGCTTTTTTTTTTTTGGTATTGGAATTAGACCTCTTCCAATATTTTGGCCACTGTGTCATTTTCCAGATTTGCTGGCACACAGTAGCTAGGCTCAAAGCTTTACAAAGCTCAAAGTTTCTTTTGATGCTTGCTATATTTCTGTGGACATTCCAACAATTATTGGTAATTGGTAATGACCAAAGAGCTGATCTAAATTCTTCATCTTATACTAGAGGTTCTTTCAAATATAGAATTGCTTCTAAGGTACCTTTGATGTTGACATTTCAATCGTACTCTATTTCAATATACTTCTTCCATCTTTGTTTGATCTTCTTTGAATCAAGTGTTATCTGTTCTTTAGCAGATAAATTTGAGTTTGGAACTCCCTTCTAAAGACTTTGTTTGGTTTCCTATGTCTGTTTCTATTTTCAATGTCTTTACAGATGTTGTAATTCTGCCTCTTTGCTGTTCTCTGAAGCTCTTTGTTAAATTCCTTCCTGAAATTTTTTTTGTCTTTCTTGGCTTTGGATTATTTCCTCTTTTTAGCAATTTCCACAGATTTTTCTGACATCCAATTTGCTTTCTTCTGTTTCTTTAACTTGGCAGACTCTTTCACATTCATCCATAAAGAACATAATGGAAGTTGTCTTTTAATCCTCATGAAGATTTATATTAGCTTTATGGTGAACAGCTGAAAAATGAATAGGCTTTTTTTGATAATTTCTTATCTCAAAATATGTGGATGAAAGCTAGAAAAATCAATTGCAGTTAATCTTAGGTGAAAGCCTTTAAGAACCTATTAGAAATGCTCAAAATCTCCCCAAATCACTCATTATTCAAAAAGTAAAGCATTTAAGCAAAAATTACTTCATTACTTCAGGCACTCAGCAATAACTTTTTCTATCTGTGGGTTTCTGACTAAGGACTGAAATCTAGGTCTGTTAAGGGGGGGCGGAGCTGGCATCACGACGATACGGCATGCGATCTCAGAGGTCTGAGATCGCAACTGATATCTTTGCCCCTGGACGGTCCAAACGGATCTAAACTGTCTCGAAGAGATGGCGAAAGTGAAGAGCGCATCCTGTTGATCCCAGGGATACAGCAAAGTCCCTGGTAGATCCAGGAGAAGCTCTTGCCAGCAGCAAAGAGGCAGCCATTAAAGCTGCTGAAGTTGGGACAGCTCTGAAACGGAAGAGAGTAGAAAGAGAAAGTGTGCCGGTTTGGTGAGAACTTTTTTATTCTAAGATTTGAAAGGACACCCTAAGGAAAAGAAAGAATCTGTAAAAGTTTTGACAGAAGTGATTAAGCAGCGATTTTAAATGGAAGTGTCAAAGTAAGGTTTTCTTTTTTTGCTTATTGCTGGATTTCTATACGTGATTTTGCATTTTTGAAACTGGACTGGTTCTTTTCTGATTTATACCTATCTTTTCTTCTCCTTTTTGATTTTGTAAAATTGGGAGAAGATTAAAAGACAATGTTATTTGAAAATTCCAGTCTGGTTATCGACTATTGAAGCATTTTCTTATCCTATAATATATAAAAAAGGAACAAACAGTTAGATATGAGGAAATATTGAATGAAAAGGGTGAACTTAAATCGATGCAAAAACTAGAGGAACAAGGTATAAAGATGAATTGGTTTTCATATGCACAAATACATTCAAGGTATGATAAAGATTTTAAAATTGAAGGTTTCTACGATAAATTGACTGATCTAGATAAGATTTTTGACAGGTACTGATGAAAAGGTGATTAAAAAACTGTATGGATATTTATTAGAAATTAAACTAGAAGAAGAGCATGTTAAAGAAACTATGATTGCTTGGGGGAAGAACTTTGGATATGGGATTGATCTAGAGAAATGGCAAAAATTGTGGTCTCAAAATTATAAAATGACAATGTCAACAGCTTATAAAGAAAATTTGTATAAGATGTTTTACAGGTGGCATTTCCCCCTGACAAGAATAGCAAGAATGCTCAAGAACAAATCCAAAAAATGTTGGAAATGTCATCAGACACCTGGCTCATATTACCATATGTGGTGGACTTGTGCAGACGCTAAAAAATACTGGACTAAAATCCACATGTGGTTGGAAAAAATGACAAAAAAACATATAGATTTGAAACCAGAGATATTTTTATTGGGAATTTTACCTGAAACATATAGCAAAGATTTGAAATACCTAATTGTAAATGTATTAACAGCGGCTAGGATTGTATTTGCTAAAAACTGGAAAAATGAGAAAATACCATCACAGGAGGAAATCATTAAGAAAATATTGGAATGTGCTGAAATGAGCAGATTGACATTTGAAATTAGAAAACAAGAGGATAAACAATTTTATAAAATTTGGGACCTTTTCTATCAATGGTTAGATAATAAAATACAGTAATGAAATATGTAGATTTTTTAGAAAATAATAAATAGATAAAGATGTATTTCTTTTTTATTATATCTACAAAATGTTTTTAGGATAGATTTGGGAGGATAATATGAATTGTTATAAAATAAACTAGGTAAATTGTGGTTATCTCATAAAATATGAATGAATAAAATTATAGTCAAATGATTGATTAATAATGATATTAGGGTATTTAATTTTTGATTGATAATATGAGCTCTTATGTAATGTAACTGTAATTGAAGACTACGAAATGGATGCACAAAATGATTTGTAAACCAACCAGCATGCTGTCTATATATCTATGGAAGAAAATTTGATGTTTTTATGTTTTGTTTGTTTATGTTTGTTTTTAAAAACCAGTAAAAAAAATAAAAAAAGATGCTCAAGGTATAACGTTCCAATGTTTCTGGTTGGAAATATACGTATTTGTAGGTCAAATGTGTGTCCTCAAACAAATTTAACTGGACTTAACTGAATTGAACATCAACAGTAACCAGTAAGTAACTGTAAGCTTTACAGATGTTTTGGCCGGCACACATGACTAATGGGGCAACAAATATTGTAGGAACTGAACATTAAGAGGCCATCAAGTTGCTTCTGACTGAAATTGAGGATTATACTTTAAAAAAATGGGCCCTTTGTCAGTCAATAGGAGCGCTGATTTCCCACTAGCTTATCAGGTACTTAGGAGCTGAGGACTTGGCCGCATGAGGAAACAACAGCTAATCACTGGCCACCCACACACTAATCAACCAATAGGAAGGCACCACATAAATATGGTACATAGAATAGCCCAAAGCACATATTCCAGTAGAGAGAAGTTCCCTGAGGATGGGCTCCAGCACGAATCTAAAAATTTGGAAAACTCTGGTCCTGGTGACCAGCCCAGCTTGAAGCTTCATAAAAACATAATGTAGGAACTTTGCTGAATCAAGTCAGAGCCCATAAGCCAGTATTTTCTTTCTCAAAATGGCCAACTAAATGATGGAGACACATTCCTTTCCCACATTGAGGTAATACTGATTTTCTGTGAACTTGCCCCCCAAAACTGCCTCCTTTGACTTTTTTTTTTTTTAAAAAGTTAATAATATTAGAATACTGCCATACTAGCACATTGGAGTCTGAGCTATGTGAGCTCCTACATTAAAGAGGACTGGATGTTCTTTGAAAGCATTGTTCGGGCAATCGCATCTGATTTTAAGATCAAGAACTAAAAGAAAAGGGACCAGGGCTTTGGAAATTGCTCATTAAAGGCCCCCAGGCAGATCTCAGTTATCTCTCTCTTTCATGTATTTCTCTGGAATTTGGATCTTTCTTTTTGTACGACTATGTAATGCAAGTGTATTTCTTTCTTTGATTTTCTTTTAATCAGACGTTTCTTCATTTTGAGGATGCCTACAGTACATTGGTTTTGCTTTTCTTCTTTGAGGAGACAGAGGTAGCTGCCCCAGTGAACGCTTTCTGCTGAGCCATCATTTCTCCCATGAGCTTTAATTCAAAATCAAGATGACCAAAAGGCAATGCTGACCGATTAAGAAACCTTTCCACCGTTTTTATTTTTTCCTTGATAAAAGGGAGATAGTAAGAGAAGTACTGCTCAGGGACTATTTCAGCTCTGAAGTCTAGCAGAAAAGGTTAACATTTTCAAAAGCTCCAAATCAACATTACCAAAGGCCAAGTATGAGAGATGACCTCTCTTTCAGGTAATTGATGCTCTTTGGTTTTATTCATATAATATTGAACATGCACCGAAGTTCATTTAAAATGCAGTGTATATTTTAAATTTTATTTTATCAGCACATAGCTAAGCAAAGAAGCTTCAGGGAGATCAGTTTAAATAAAGAAAAGAAAAGACAGCTTCTTCTCATCTTGGAACTATGCTTAGTTTTTGTAGCAAATTCACGACCGATGTAAACATTTTGACAGGAAAAGGTCTTAGTAGCAACTGACAGTGGAAAGCTTTCCAAGAGTCAGTGTAGTATGACTCACAAACATAAGTCACAATTTTCTTTGCATAGAAGCAAAACTGAAATGATGACAAGAGATCAAAAAATGCTATTCTGCTCTGAAATTGCAGACTGACCTTGTTTTTCAGTGGGAGTCTTTCCAAAAGTTAAATTTGATATTGCAAGGAGGTTCCATAAATCTTAGGTCTGTAAACTGACAACAATTCCATGGGTTCCCATTGTATCTTATTTCCTCCCCCACTCCCCCTCAGCTAAGTATTCAGCAAAATATTGTGCTCCTATGCAGTGTGATCCTTCTGGCAGAATCCATTTTGAAGGACTCTTTGCATTGCAGACAGCTTGTGCTAGCACCCTTTCTTTATCAGTTGGCCACAGGGGTGGGATTCAATTTTTTTTTACTATGGTTCTGTGGGTATGGCTTGGTGGATGTGGCAGGGGAAGGATACTGTAAAATCTCCAGTCAGAAGCACTGGTGGACTTATCTGGAGGTGGCTTTGGCAGATGGTAATTTTGATTAGCTAGAATGACTCTGAGTTATCATTGGGTTAGGATTCTGGGCAAATTAAATGCTGCCCATTACTGCTTCTGTTTCCAGGTTGGTCCTTGGGCTAGGTTGGTCTTTTGATACTTGCTAGAAAAGGTACCAAAATATCGAAATCAGTGGATCCTGTGAAAGTCTGTAGCCCTGGAAGCTTGTTTGAGTGCCAGGCTGAAATGAAAGGAACATGAGACAAGCTTAGGGCCAATTCATACATTACATTTTGTAGAATTAGAATGTAACAAACGGTAGAAATAACCTGGAAGGAAAGTAGGAGTACCCTGTATTTCAGAGGCCATTGGCTGCCCTTAACTTGATTGAGGAGATAAGGGCTACTATGGATGGGATAATTATACAAAGTTTAAAGGCTGAGACAGATGGCATTTTCTCTGGTTTCGTAGACTGGGCATTGGCTTTGTTTTTAAGCACAGTAAACCGGCTTTAGATTTAGTCCCACAGTTTTTATGTTTCGTGATTGCAAATCACAGAAAATGGCAATCTCATTTCTCAGTAACAAGAATTGGAGAAGGCTCTATAAGAGCTTAGCACATTTACTTTTGTTTTTATTCATCGACCTGCAAAACATTATGCTGTTAAACATTTGTCAACCAATTGCAGTGATACAAAATGGGGAGAGGTCTACAGGAGGTTCGTCAGCTGTTGTCTCTGATCTTGGCTGCAGTTTGCAGTTTGTATCTGGCACGCTTGGCAGAGAAATCTGTTACCACTTTTGATCCAACCATGCCATCTCTGGCTTTAATGTACTGCAGATATTCCCTTGAAGTTAATTAAGTTAAAGTCTTCTGATGGGCTTTTTAAAACATGCCTCTTGATTTTATAAGTGGAAAAAGGAGGTAGGGTCGAATGTGGGATGGGAGTAACCAAAAAATAGTTTTTAGATATGTCCAAGCATTATATCTAGGAGAAGTTACTGTAAGAAAAAGAGTAAGAACAAAGAAGCTATAACCAAGTTCCCTGCTGAGACATCTTATTTCCTTCATGTATATATCAGTATTCATCCCAGAGGTTAAGAGAGTTTTTTTCCCCCTGTAGGTTATTTGCTTTGCTTCTGGCCTAAGTTGGTCTGCAAAAATCAGGTAAACACTAAAGTGCCATCTAGCGGTCATATGGATTTTTTCAACCCAGATAAAGGAAGCCTATTATGCTGAGGAATTCCTGTTTGCTCAGAGCTTTTCTGCCTCCCCCTTTGAAGTTAGTGCTTCTGTTATGTTTAAAAATGAAATAGCAACATTTTGCCTTGAATGCCCCAAATATCTGATATTGCCTTGAGCATTTTACAAAACTAACAAGCCAGTGCTGTCTTTGTCAAACTGTCTGCTGTCTCTTAGTTGCTGTAACTAACTGGAACATCCAGGGCTCTAATGAATGTGCCGCAGCTTTGATAGCTTTGTAAAAATGCTCAGGGCAATATCCGATGTGACCTCAGCTGCATCTGCACCCACTGCACAAGACCAGGAATACTGTGAAACTTTCCACCATGTGCCACATTTGGCCTACACTGCATCAGACCCCATCTGAACATACTCTGAAACAACATAGCATAAACATGCATGCATGCACAGACAAAGTTATAAGACAGTGAAACCATGGAAGAATTATTAAAATGTGTGCTTGTTGGAATTCATTTTTGGAATGTATTTTTATGCAACAATTACAGTAGCATTCAACCAGTTGATGGCAGTGTTTATAAGTTTGGATCTATGGCAGTGGTGGCTAACCTTTTCAGCACCACCAGAAACCAGAAGAGCAGCTCCCCGATGCGCATATGCACCGGTATGCCGGAAACTGGAAGCTTAGCTCCCCGGCGCACGCATGCACACTGGCCACCTGGTCTTCTGGTTTCTAGTGCACATGCATGTGCAAGACCAGCTGATCGGCATGTGCATTTGCTCCAGGGAGCTGCTCTTCCAATTTATGGTGCTCCCATGTGCGTGAAGACCAGCTGGCGGGTACGCACGTGCACTCTGGGGAGCTGCTCTTCTGGTTTCCAGCGCTCCCATGTGTGTAAAGACCAACTGGATGGCACACATGCACGCACCAGAACCTGGAAAAGCAACAGGCGACGGCTGGCGTGCCTGGAGAAATGGCTCTGTGTGCCACTTCCGGCATGCATGGCATAGGTTCACCATACCTATTCTATGTTCTTTTGTTCGAGTTTCCCATTTCCTGTTACAGTTATATAATTGAGCTGTAAAACACATGTTGATTGTATTCTTTGTTCGCTTTGTGGTGCTATATATATAAATAGAATTTCAAATCACTACTAAAGGCAAGAGAACTTACACCCTTCTGGGCAAATGGTTGTCTAATCTTTTCTTGAAAACCTCCACAACTCTGGGAAGCAAGCTGATCTATTGAGTAATTGCTCTCATTATCAGGAAATTTCTCTTTAGTTCTAGGTTCTCTCCTTGATTCGTTTCCACCCATTGCTTCTTGTCCTGCCCTCAGGTGCTTTGGAGAATAAGCCAACCTCCTATTCTCTGTGATAGCCCCTCAAGTACTGGAAGACAATTATCAAGTCACCCCTAATCCTTCTCTTTGATAGGCTAGACATACCTTGCTGCCTTAACCATTCATCATACAATTTAGCCTCCAGACTACTGTAAATTATCATCCTTGTTGCTCATTTCTACAGCCTTTTTAGAGTCTCAGCGTATTTTTTTTGGTATCATGGTGACCGGAATTAGATGCAATACTCTCTCTCTCTCTCTCTCTCTCTCTGGCCAAATATACGTTTTGTGTGTGTGTGTGTGTGTGTGTGTGTGTGTGTATTACAAAAAAAGCCACAAAAAACAGAAGATATTAGAAACACCAATCAAGCAGAACACAGCAAACTCCAAGACCAATAAACACAGACCAAGACTCCCAACCAATCAGGATGAAGAAAAAACCATTCTGACAGAAGCAGTAGGCTAGCCCCAAATTTAAAACAGAAACGGCTGTGAAAGTCTGACTCACAGACGAACACAATACAGAAGCCTGATGATGGCAGATGAGATTCTGCCAAAACATCTCTACAACTTTAAAAGCACAACTATAATGACCTGGGAAAATGCCCAAACAAAGCTGAATACCATACATGTAAGTACACCCCTCTTCTTTAAAAGAAAAAGGGAAAGGAAAGATAAAGAATGTATGCGCATAGAAGTTTCAATAAAGGACTATATTTCTAATTACCCATATATATATTCAAAAGAACACTCTAGGATAGGGGTGCCCAAATTTTTTGCAAGGAGGGCCAGATTTGGTGAGGTGAAAATGTGTGGGGGCTGACCATTCAGCCTGACATTCACAGGAACCATTGTGCGGTGAAGGGGAAAATGTCAGCCAGTGGGGATGAGTGACAGGCTGAGCCAGTGAAGAAAAGACGCTGCAGGCCACTTGAAATTTGAAAATGGGCCGCAATTGGCCTTTTGACCGGACTTTGGACATGCCTGCTCTAGGATAACTGACATATTCCATTGCAGTAGGATTTGCTTTGCTTTACATTTTAAGCCACTTAATTAAATAAGCTTGATGCAAATAGATCCAAGCAATGGCCACATAATTAGTAAATATGTAATATTCTGGAAATGTTCTGTAGTTACAGACATATAAGCACAGAGACTAGGCTGAAGCAGAAAAGATAGGCTGTGCATTAGGTGATTTATAGTAGCTGGCAATAAATTCAAGAAAACTTTTGATTATCTTGAGCAGTGAAAAGATCATATCAACTTGTCTGCTATACTTTTACTCCTGAGAATTCAAAATAGTCCAGCAGACATTTGGAAATGTTGCTGCATGAACAAAAACATGTCTGGACTAAAACCATCTTAAGACAAATTGTAGTCTAGAATGCATGTCTGTGGCAGAGTTGTAAGTCCTGCAGGATGGAGTTTATAATAGAAATACTGACAGGCATTTAACTATACCATTGCCTCGGAGGGCTGTTGTAATAATTGGATTTGGGGAGGGAATGCAAAGCTAATTTTACAAATATTTCCTGCCTGAGGAATAGCCATCATTTCTGTCTGAAACAGCTGTAACATAAACAAACAAAGCATGGAGTGCCCATGGTTTAGAAGGTGGAATGTTAGAGAGAGAGAGGAAAATCACAAAGTTGCCTTTCAGAATAAATCCTTTGTAAAACACCAAGAAATCACAATCCCTGAAGAAATGTAATTGATGGACTGCTGAGGTACTCAAAACTACCTTGAAGAGATCTTAGTTTGTTCTTCAAAGTGACATTTTCTTCAGAAAGGTAATTTCTCTAAATCTCCTAATAAATGATGAATCTGAGTTATTTAATAAAAGAAAAAGAAACACAGACTAATCAAACCTACAAAGTCAGATATCTGAAATGTGAACTGTTGGTTTTATTAAAGTCCTTGGCTTCTGCCCAAGCAAAATAGATTTTTCTAATTTGTTTTTTGAGTTGCCAGAACAAAGACAGACTTAGATGTCGCACCCAAAGAAAAATCGATGATTAGAACTCCAGAAATAGATGAAGAAGCATGCCATGGATGCATGATCTGGTGGTTTGGACCTGTCTCCAAACCCTTTCCCCACAATCTCCTCAGACTCTCCCTGGAACTCTTAGGGAAAGTCAACTCAATATGTCACTTTATTCAAGAGAAATCCAGCTGCCATTGATTTACCAGGAAGGGGCACTCTGACAAATCAGCCATCAACATGTTATATAGACCTAAACAACATCTACATACCATTCAAAAAAAAATCATCAACAAGCCAAAAAGGGGAAATGGAAAGACCAAAACACCTCCTTACCAGCAATGAACACCCAGATGAGCAGAGGTTAAAATCAAGTTTAACATTAGACTAACAATCAAGAAGCAAACAATAGCCCCCCAAAACAAGCTAACAATAAGCAGCCCAATAAACGAACCACCAAGATTACTCCCATCAACACTGACAGGGGAGTCACTAGACTATAAAATTAGAACAAACCCTACTCCCTGCTGACACTGATGATGTTACCTAGCTTGGGAATGAAACTTCTAGAACAAGGGTGTCAAACTTGCCGTGTCACATTGCTGTCACATGGCGTTTCATGACGTTTTTCCCATTTGCGGAGCTGGGGTGGGCGTGGCCTGTGTGTGACGCATCCGGCCCATGGGCCACCAGTTTGACACCCCTGATCCAGAAGAAAAAAACCAAGCACCACCAATAGGATCTCATATTTTGATCTCCTCAGACTATAAATCAGAAATCTAAAATCTTGCTAGGCAAGATAGTTTACACCCAAACCTTTGCTGTCACTCCTCAATTCCACAGAGGGACGGTTCTGGAGATCAGAAAATTAACCACTCTTGCCATAGGTGCCTGCCTATGGTAGGACGAGCAATGGGAAGAAAAGAGTGGAATGTGTTTCTTTTTTTTCACATAAGTCATGGGTAGCAGAAGTGGGAGAAGAGATGAAGACAGAAAAGAAGAACAGCTCTTTTGATGCCAGTTCTCTGCTCTCACAGAACATTATTTCATAGTTTCAGAAAATTGGCAACTGTAGACCCAGAGATGTTTTCCTTCCAGTTCCTTATACCAAAGAAAGCACTTCCCTTGTGCCCTCTCTCTTCTTCATAGAGACAGAACTGGGCTGAAACCCAGTTGGGATTTATAGTTAGCAGTTTTTTAAGCCAGCATAATTTTATGTTAGCTCCTGCATTAGATGGCAATACTTTAGTGCTGCCTAATGGAAAAATCCTCAGTCATTTCAGCTCAGGGATTGGAACGACTCCCTCAGCCCAGGATCTCCTTCAAACCCCCACGCCTTAGAATAATTTTACAAGAGCCCAAAGCTCCTTCCCTAAAATAATCAGGATCTATTCTGCAACGAGTATCAATCCTACCTTGAAATTACTAGATCCACACCTATAGCTGCTGGCTGAAATAACCTTGCTTTCTGCCAGCCTTTGTGAAAAGGAAACACCTACTGAAAAAAAGGACAAAAGCAAAATGGAAGTTGCCTTCTTCGTTTTTAAGAGGAAGGAGCTGTTTTCCGATTGGCTCCCAAACATTTGATTTTTCCTGGCTTTAGTTGCTTCCACCAACTACCTGGATGACAGGTCAGCTAATTTGGCTTTAAACCTTCCAGTGTCTGGTTCTCTTCTTGAAGTGGAATTTGCCCATCTGCACGTAGGGGGATTCATCCAGAATTTAATGTCTATAGCAAAAATGGGTGATATTTTATACGGAAGTACACTGAGCCTGACTGTGGTGAATCTGTACCTCAGAAAATCCCTAATTGCTTCTTTGTGCTCATAAATATAGTTATCTGGCAGGAGACATCTATCACACAACCTATCATGAGTTGTTCCTGACCAATGATAATGCCCACTTCACCCTAAAGATAAGTCCATTACTTACCTGTAATTCAGCTTCATGGCTTCATATGTGGGCTGCTCACAGCAGGGAAAGAGATATATCTATTAGAGGTAGTCTTCGATTTACAATGGTTCATTTAGTGACTGGTCAAAGTTACAACTGCACTTATGACCATTTTCCATACTTACAACCATTGCAGCATCCCCATGGTCACGTGATCAACAGTTGGATGCTTGGCAACTGGTTCATACTTATGACGGGTGCAGTGCATATGATCCCTTTTTTGTGACCTTCTGCCAAGCAAAGTCAGTGGGGTAGCCAGATTCACTTAACCTACTAACTACTAACTTAACAACTGCAGTGATTCACTTAGCAACCGGGACAAGAAAGATAATAAAATGGAGCAGCGTTCACTTAACAAATGTCTCACTTAGCAACAGAAATGTTGGGGTCAATTGTGATCATATAGGACTACCTATATACATATGCATATCCATATGCAGGCCTACCCACACACAAATTTACATTGCCTAGTAATAAAATTGGAATTTTACAACAGTTTGGGAAGATATTTTTCAAAATTTGTCCCCATAAATGATACTTTCCTTTGCCCTTTTCTCCCTTGCTGTAGCTGAACTCTCCTGGATAATGTTATGCACAAGCCCCTTTCACTGAGCAATAAAAATTGCAAAGCTATTGGTTTCGTTTTTGAAGGAAATCACTGGAGACTTAAAGGATCTTATAATAGACACATTTATTTACCGCTATGCCAACTAAGCATAGGTGGCGATATCACATTTAAGCTTCTCAACAGACAACTTAAATCCTCCAGATCAGACACCTGGGGCGAAAGACAACACCCAAAAGTTTTTACAGAGCCCAAACTCATTATTCTGTCTCTCTTCATCTTGGTCTCAAAATTAAAGCTCCTTTCACCTTCCCGTAAGATGTAGGATACATTATCCTAAGGGATGGGAATTGGAGAGAGGGAAAAACAGGCCATTTTACTAAAATTATTCAGATTTCAAAAAAAAAAGTGTTGTCAACTGTCCCACTGCATTAAACAGCAAAAGAAACTCCTGGAACATTATTTTTTTCTCCAAGCGTATTTTACTTTCCTGAAAAGCTATCCGTGTACAGAAGTAAAAAAGCCAGTTCTGACGGTTTTGTGCACAAACAGTATAGGAAAACGTTTGCTTCCCTCCCTCCAGACCACCCATTGTCCATTGTCCACTAATCAGTTGCATTTGCTTTATTTGGAAATGGCCTGTCTGCCTTGGATGTTCTGCCTTGGGATTTGGGTCTATCTCATGCACATTTTATTGCATTCCCCCCACTGCTGGCCGTGTGAACACATGTGGGAAATATATAAGTGCACTATTGAGTTTTCTTATTTTATATTTGCTTCCTTTCTCTTGTATTGGAATGGCAGTAAGCTCCCACAAATGGGGTAGGGAGGAATTGTAGCACAACAGGAAGTGTCATTTGATTATTTATGATTTGCTTTGAAAATTGAAGTCACTGATCCAATGTAGCTACTTCGGTTCTGACCAGAGAATTTTGAATGATGGCTTTTTGGCCTTTGATATTTTGTGTTAGTTTTTCCCCCCAACGCAGATATCATTACATTATTTCTGTCCTGCGGCAATTTTTAGTTAATGTTCTGAGCCATAGGATATTTGAAGGGAATGGAGTGATTAATGAGATCAGCCAATAGACCATGTTGTTTGAGATATGTGCAAAACAAAGAGGTAGGTTACAATTGCTAAATTTTACAACGAATGCAATGGATTCCAATTTTTCTTCCTTTTTGGAGGCTGTAAGGATTGAAACCTGATAAAATGGTTCAGAAAACTGCCCAATGTCCCTAATTTCTCTTTTGGGGGGAAGATATATTTCATAGGGGATGAATCTGAAACAAAATTCACAAAATTCAGTTTATGTCATTCATTAATTACCAGTAGAAATCAATACATAATTATGATTAGAGTTTTTAGTAATATTGGATAAGATTTGCAGCTAGAGCTGTATTTCTAAGAAATGGATCTTGATCAAATACAAGCCTATAGATATATGCACTATCCTCTTTTAAATTCTGATCTGATTTTTTTTAAAAAAAACAGAAGAAAGGTCCTATACTCTGTTTGGGGGCAGAATCAAATGAAATTTGTAGACAGTAGATTATTCCTTTTGTGAGCGGAAATCTTCCTTTATTTCAGGCAAAGAAATATAGCTATTATCATACAAAGGCAGTCTTTGGAGTTTGGGAATAAAACCTGGGAATATATTCTCTGGTTGGCCACAGTTATGCAAATATCTACAACATATACAGGTTGGTGCAAGGTATCTTCAGGTATTCCCCCTTTAACAGGAATTGATCTGTTCAATGTGAATCACACAGGAATAACTGCCAAGAGGATCCCACTACCAAAAAATAAAGGGACAAAGACTAGGAGGAGGGGTTTCTTCATTTCAGCCTTTATTTTTGCAAAATAATCTTTTATAGAAATCTGACTCACCCCCACTCTGCTAGCAAAATGGAATTCTTGCGGAGGGCTTTTCGTTAATTAACATAACACCCTTGAACTGTTAGCCATTGTTGGATTTTTTTATTTTTAATTTTAAAATAAAAATAATTTTAAAATAATTATTTTAATAATTCCATATTTTAGTTTATATTGCTGAATTGCAAGTGCCTTTACGTCTGAAACATCAGAGAGTCATACATTCAATTAATTAAATAATAATGTAATTCCCTGGCAAACATTCCCTGCTTATTTACAAATGGAGAGTTCTAGGCCTTTTGTAATAAGACATATTCAAAATATGCTTGTTCCCCTCTCTTCATATCCCACTTCATTTTCCAAAAGGCAGCTGGACTTTCTGGGGTTTTTTTTTTCCCCTTAAAAATGTTTTGCTTCTCATCCAAGAAGCTTCTGACCTGAAGAAGCTTCTTGGATGAGAAGCAAAATGTTTTCAAGGAAAAAAAAAAACTAAGAAAGTCCAGTTTGGAAAAGCACCTTTGGACAACCATGACTTGAACGATTGAGAATCTCCATACATACATAATTACCCCCACTCAGTGGGTGATATCTATCCAATTTGCTTGACAATATGAACTGTAGAATTAGAATACTCATCAGTCTTTTAATAAGGCAAAATATGCATCCTTGTGCTAGCAGGGAGAAGAAAGTTTTGGGAAAAACTATATGATCCCAATACAATAAGAAAGAAAGAGAGTCATTCTCTCTTTTGTCCTTCCTTGAAGTGATTCTTCTATCCACTGACACATGCATGGAACAATAAGCTGAGATATCTAGTATCACCTGCAAACAGGGAGGGAATTCAAACAAAATATTGTATAAGTAAATTTCATACAAAGGGTTTGGGGAAATGTGATCGAAAGAATAAATATTTGGCCATTCCCAAAAAAGGAGGGGGGGAGGAGGAGGAGGAAAGAATTTCCATGGATTTTAAGTCATTCAACTCTTCTCCGTCTCCTTCCAATGAAATCTTTCTTATATGAAATAGTAAAATCAAATTACATTATTTGTGAACATAATTAGCTTTCTGCCATTTTTCAAATCATCAGTTGCAGCTAGAAGTATGAAAAGGACTAGATTCTGTTCTTCCATTTCAAATGGAATCCAAACATAGAGAACCTATATGAGCCAAGGTAACCAAATGCTAACGTTTAGCAAATCAAATGGAAATGCATGAGATATTTGATGTAGGCTAAATAGCAACAGCCCTTCCCAGACCTTTCCCCTGTAATTACTTGCATGCAAATCTCGCTCTTCTACAAACTTCCAGCTATTTTGTACATGATTCTGTAGTTCTCCAGAATAAATCTTTCAAAACAGATTTCCTTGTCCAAAACACCATCACCTTGAAAATCTATTGTTATTTCATTCAGAAAAGGTAGAGAATAGAGAGAACATAGTTGTGTATTCTAAAAGAAAAATGAATGTTCTCTGAAAAAAATACATTTTGCACATCAATACTGTAAGTATGAACATGGATGAAATTCAAAATCATTTGGTTCACAGGTTGAATCCATTTGGCTGAAATAGAAATTGATTGTGAATTAATTAATATGCCTTGTGTGCCTGCACATCTACCTAAATAACCATAGCTTCCAGCATCCAGCTTTGTTTCTCTCTTTTCTGAGGTAATATCACACCTAAATCCATGGACATAAACTCAGAGGTGGTATTCAGCAGGTTCTTACCAGTTCTGGAGGACTGGTAATGGAAATGTTGAGTAGTTCAGAGAACCAGGAAGTACCACTTCTGACTGGAGATTTTACAGTATCCTTCCCCTGCCACGCCCACCAAGCCACGCCGACCAAGCCACACCCACAGAACCAGTAGTAAAAAATTTTGAATCCCACCACTGCATAAACCCACTTATCTTGAGGACTAGATGGCTAGGCTAGGCTCGATTTCCAGAAGAACTGAGGTAGAAGGCCCATAGAAATATATGTGGTTCTATATACTCCAAATTCACAACAATTTGTAACCACCCACATTTATAACTTTGAAAATGTTTGAGCAGCATAAGAATTGGCCAGCCCCACACTGGCTCCATTTTCACACTTCTTGATACTTTCTACTAGCGTGCCTCCTCCAGTTTGTTAGTTTTGCAAACACTTTTGTAGAGACAATCATATCTTTGTGTCTTGCTTATGGTTGTCATTCTTTAAGTGCAGCATATGCTAAAAAATTTCCAGATCAATTTTTCACTGTATTTATTAGGGTTATGCAGATAGTTCTCGACTTAGGACAACAAATGGCCTAAAATTTCTGTTGTTAAGTGAGTTTGCCCCATTTTACAACTTTTCTTGTCACAATTGTTAAGTGAATCATTGCAGTTGTTATATTAGTAATATGGTTGTTAAGTGAATCTGGCTTTCCCAGTGACTTTGCTTGTCAAAAGTTGCAAAAAGTGGTCATATGACCCTGGGGCCCTCCAACCGTCATAAATATGAATCAGTTGCCAAACATCTGAATTTTCATCATGGGATCATGGAGATGATGCAATGGCCATAAGTGTGAAAAATGGTCATAAATCACTTTTTTCAGTGCCTTTGTAACTTTGAACGGTCACTAAATGAATTGTTATAAGTCAAGGATAACGTATATTTTCTGGGTCTGATGTAATAAATCTATTTTATATGTCCTGTCAAAAACATGGTACGAAGCTACATTTGATCCCTATGACATGGTGTTATTAGCAATGCATACTAATGACAGAATATTAATTTTAATATGATTATACATATTTAATATACCTTCACAGATGCATTATTTTTTCATGTTCTATTTGCTGAAATGAATGTGACAAACTCTCTCAACAGGTAATGCATACAAAATTATTTGACTTTTAAGATTTTGTTATATCTTGCTGAAAATGGACTGAATTTTAAAGTTTGCATCGGAAACTGTACAACAGCTATTCATATTCGTAGAAACATGCCTGAATGTTCCTTATTCACAACTTATTTCTCATTTGCTATATACATTTGGTTCCATCTTTTTTCCATAATTCATGCTTAGGTCTGGTACTGGGGAAAATAAATGAAAGGTCATATCTTTCTCTTCATCATCATTTTACAGCCTTAAATGAAGGTGAGCAGTGAGGAAAGAGCTTGAGTAGTGAAGTTATGGGAGTAAAAAGGAGAGAAGAACATGATAGGGCAGAAAGGGATGTTTCCTTTGTGACAGTCAATAAAAAGATGTCCTACTAATTGAATATTTGGCTTATAAATCATTGGCAAGTCACAAGTCAAAAAGAAACATTAATTATTAAGTAGAACTGGACAGAAAAATATTCCTGATTGTTTTTCCTCCTTTTGTTTGTTAATCAGTTTGATGACAAAGACTTTGCTTTAGATATATTGCCAAGGGAGAAGATAATTCTGAAATCATCATGAATAAATAATGATGTGTATTGTATCTTTTATTATACATCCTTCTTTTTAATGTTCTGTCTCCTTTCTGTCTTCCCATGCTTCCATTTCACCTTAAAACTTTAATGGGGAGTTTCCCCACATTGGGCTTTTCCAGTAGCTATATTCTTTTCATTGCTAAGAGGAAGACCATCCTTGAGAAATTGTTAGATATTTTTAAAGTAATTCAAAGAAATCATTCACCTGATTTTCTTGCCCACAGATTTGGTGGAGAACTTCCAAAAATCATTTGTGCCTCACTATATTATTATTGAACAAGATTTCAATAATTTAACTACGACTCAAATAAACAGGCTAATTTGTATTTGCAACAATTTCCTTAGAGGTAGGTTCTATCTCATCTCTGGCCATTCTCTGATGGAACATTGTAAAATGACTATATTATATGTTTTTCTATTCTCCATCTCCTTTCTAAAAATTACCTACATTGTCAAGAATAGGGAAAATCTGGTGTGATACGATTAAGAACACAAATGGCTAGAGCAGTGTCAATCCAGGTCAAATCTATCTTGAATTTTCATTGAGTCAATATGTCTTTCCTTTTTCTGTATGAACCCCCACATGAACGAAAAGGAACAAATAAACAAAGACTACAAAAACGTAAACTTTTAAAATAACTTACAAGAAGACCAAATACCTAGCTCCTTTTCTTTGAGCAGCTACTTCTGCATAGAAGATCTACGTACATTGCAAACTGAAACTGAAATAGTCCTGGAAGTGAAATTACATGATGACATGCCACCATTTTGAGTTCTTTATATGGGGAATACCAAGCCTGTTTCTATAGATCCATGAGAGAAGTCATACTTTGGTTTCCATGTGGAAACCCATCATCATAATAAGAGAGATGTGGTCTCAATTGTAAAGTACAGTGGAAAGCATGTTCAATTGTTCCTGGCACCCAATAAGAGCATAGTTAGTGTACTTTTGGATTATTTGTGAAAATATTTATAGAACCCTCACATCCTGGACATAAACTGTTTCAACTCCTTCCCTCAAAACAACGCTATAGAGCACTGCATTCCAGAACAACTAGACACAAGGACAGTTTTTCCCCCGAAAGCCATCACTCTGCTAAACAAATAATTCCCTCAACACTGTTCAGCTATTTACAAAGTATATACTACTATTACTGTTAATCTTCTCATCATTCCTTATCACCCATCCCCTCCCACTTGTGACTATATGACTGTAACTTTGTCACTTGTATCGTTATGATCTATATAGACTGTTTCCTAATATGATTTGATTGCTTATTGTACCCTATGACTATTATTAAATGTTGTACCTTATGATTCTTGACTCTTGACAAATGTTTCTTTTCTTTTATGTATACTGAGAGCATTTGCACCAAGACAAATTCCTTGTGTGTCTAATCACACTTGGCCAATAAAAGAATTCTAATTCTAATTACCTCCGAAATAAGATGGACAATCTCATGGATCCAAGTGGCCTTCAGATCATTGGCCCAAAAGTTACAGATGGGTCATCTGCTTCAGAAATTTCTTTCATCCTAGAACATAGAAAAGTAATCCTGCCTATTTCAAGGAGATAGTGATACACAAAGAATGTCAAACATCAAATTAAATATGCACTATAGTTCAATTCTGAAAAATCTGATGTAAACCTTTACATTCCAAGAAGCTGATTTCATGATTTATTTATGAACTCTGTTTAAACAGATAGATTTAACACTGTTTGATTCTCTTATTTTAGCATATTGCAACATGTTTTTAGCTGTTCAGTGCTACCTTTTGAGCACAGGTGTATGAATCTGATCTTGTAAACAAAACTAGTATATTTCAATAGAAAATTCAATATAGTAACAATCTGTGCAAACTACATATGGAGTAATGATTGCTGTCCTCTTGAGTAAAGATTTAATAACATGTAATATATAATGAGTAAACCAAGTTGATGACACTTTTGTATCTAACAGCAGGGAGCCCATAGATGAATTAATGGAGACAGATTTCACTGTTGTTGTCAACCCAAGAACAAAGCTTTTCATATAATTCTTTAAGTGCACCTTTTCAAAATGATTGTCTAAAGAACAAATATAGCATCACATCAGAAGTGCTAAGAGTTGAGATAAATTAACTGATACTTCCATATAAGTTGGTGTTTGAACATAATGTTATACACAGAAAAAAAGAAGAAGAAAAAATAGAAACAAAGATTTGAATGATTTGTTTTGCCAATCATTCCAGACAAACCTGATTGCGTTCTTTGATAAAGTGACATTAATGGACCAACAAAATGCTGTCCACATGGTATACTTGAAGTTCAGTACAGCATTTTGCACAAAATAGACCACAACCTACTTCTTGGTAAGATTGGAAAATTTGGGATATACAGCATCACCACCAGATGGATTCATAACTGCCTGACCAACTGTACTCAATGTGTTGCCCTCAGTGGAACTACATCTACACAGAGGGAACCATTCAGTGTAACAGTAGTAACTATGAGAGGGACATAAGAGTCCTAGTGGACAACCACTTAAATATGAGCCAGCAGTATGCTGCAGTTACCAAAATGCAGTCCTTGGCTGCATTGGGCTGTGTGAAGTGACACCTTTATACTACTTTGGTAGGACCACGCTTGGAATACTGGTATCCAGTTTTGGTCACCATGATACAAACAAGATTTTGGGACTCTAGAAAGGTTGCAGAGATGAGCATCAAAGATTATTAGGAACTGAAGATAAAACATATGATGAATGGTTGCAGGAACTAGGTACATCTAGTCTAACAAAGAGATGGACTAGGGGTGATATGATAGCAGTCTTCCAATATTTAAGGGGATGTCATAGAGAAGAAGGGATCAACATATCCTCCAAAGTACCTGATGGCAGGACAAGAAGTAATGGATGGAAGCCTATCAAAAAGAGATTCAACCTACAAGTAAAGAGAAATTTCCTGACAGTTAGAACAATTAATCAGTGGAACAGCTTGTCTCAAAAAGTTGTGGGTGATCACTGGAGGTTTTTAAGAAGAGATTGGACAGCCATCTGTCCAGAATGGTATAGATTTTACTGGATCAGAGAGTTATTGTTATTCTCTATTATTCTGTATTCCGAATTACATTGTATAAGTAGTATAGTTGGTAAGAAGGTTGAACATTTTGAGCAGAATTGTTCTGCATGTGGCTAGGGAGAAGCCATGGCGGTATTACATACCTGACCTTCTAGTTTTTTGAGAAGCTACACAAATAAAAGCTACGGGTTTTGCTTGAAGCTTTCTGTGCATCGAGAAAGAATGTTACTAATGAAGCATAATTTTTCATAATGATATATCACAAAGGAGAAAATGCAACTCCATATATGATCAATTAAAAACCTGTGATATTTAGAGACAGCCTTGTTTGTGAAAATAGAATGCAAAAGAATGAAGAATGTTACCAAGATATAATGATTTGAGCAGAAATGTGGTAAATTAAGATGAATGGTTGTGCGGTGGTAAGGTTTAAAATATACACTTAAGGGCAAGCTAATGTGTCTCTATAAATGTTTCCAAGACTTGCAAGCTATACAATTAAAAAAAAACTTAAATGCCAGATTGGTTACTTAGTGTGGGCAGAAATTAAGAGCATTTGAAAAATGTGATCATTGGGAACATAGATATAAGTTTCCTGTTGAAATTTCAAACAATGATGAAAAAACTGTCTCAAGTTTAAAGACAAAAAATAGGGACATATTAGCCCTTTATCAGGCTAACCTTTCTTTATTAATGTTTAAGCCTTTGCTCATAAAAGTTTCAGTGGTTAGATTATTATTATTTAAATAAAGCACCAATCTTGAGATAGTTATGAAGCTGATTATATGGTTACTATTTCTGTTGATGCCAGTGCTAATTGGCTTGGGAGCAGCATTGTTTAAAGATCGTTTACTAATTGCATATGTTTCTAAAACCAAAACAATTATATAGCAGAATTATTTGAACATTAAAAAGGAAAGTTTAGCTAGTGTATTCAGTTGTCTAAAACTTCATCAATTAAGTTAAGGAGCATGATGGCTCATAAGGTTAGTATGCTAGGCTGCCGATCAGCAGGCTTGTGTTTGAGAGCTGTTGCTGCCATGGGGCAGGATGAGCTTCTATTACATGCTGCAGCTCCTGCCTATCTAGCAGTTCAAAAGTAGGCAACTGAGAGTGGATTAATAGGTAACATTTTTAGTGGGCAACTTCAGAGGGACACAAAAGAAACCCCCAACTGGGCATCCCTTGGCCAATGGTAATATCACCGGCAAATCTTTTTTGCCACAGAAGCAACAGGAAAAATAAATAAAGTTACAAAAAAAAGAAAATAAAAGTTAATAAAAAAGTTAATAAAACTCTTAAGTTCTTAGAAGCCATTTTAAATATAAATTTCACATCATAAAATTCAAATATTGTTGTTAATCTTGTCAAAATACCAAGTTGAAAATTATTTATAGACCAAAGAAAAAATTAGTAATAGCTAACTTCATCCAGAGACAATTTAACACATGAAAAACATTTAATTGTGGAGAAGCTAAATTAAGCAATGTGTTTGATGATTTCATGTCCTTCCTTTTCTGATTCTATAATGAGAGACTTTGAGGTTGGTAATTTACAACTTTTGAAAAATAGTTTGAAAGGCTGCTTGCAGAAAGTGGTGGTGGATGGGGTGAGGGAGAATATTCTGGAAACAGTGAGACCTTAATGGGATTATTGAAATGGGTTGTTTATGAGAATATAATTTTAGAGGGTACTCATAAAGCAGCACCATAGAAGCTAATAAGTGAAATGTTGAATGAAGTTCATGAGTTTAATTTAGGAATAGGAATAATGTAAGAAAATAAAGACCCAGATAGGACTGGTCAGAAAGCATAGATCAAACATGTGTAATACGTCAAACCTATAAAAATAAAAATTGTAAAGCGTGAATGGAAAACATGAAACGCCAGCAGGACTGTAGCAGAAATTAGACTGATAGTTTTATTTCAAACTAAGAATATTTTGTACTGGAAGCATAAAGCTCAGTAAGGTATTTTTTGCTGGACATAGTATACCAGGTAAAGTTGCGAATTCTAATGTACCTTAGTTTAATTAGAAAGAATTTGATAAATTTGTTTAAAAGGTGGAGGGAATATGTATAATATTTAAGGCCTTATTATGATCAGCCCAAGATTCTCAGAAAGGCTAATGTGCAAAAACAAAAAAAAAATTAATTTTTTTTTTATTTTTATTAACCCACTGATTATTGGGGCAAAGTCAGAAGTGTGTATACATAAATTTTGAAAAGTAACAAGCTTTCTGATCATGCATTATACAAAGTGTATTTAAATGGTATTTTTATAAATATATATTTATTGAGACTTTTAAACAAAATATAAAAACAAATACAAAATAATATAAAGAAAAAAAGAAAGAAAACAAAGAAAAAGCAAAAAGTGCAAGAAAAGGGGGGGAAGGGGGAGGAGAAAAAAGGTATAAAGATATGACTTGCAACATTCTTCACTGAAGTTTTAAGTACAAATATATTTTAACCTCTCTCTCTACAAAACTACACCATATTCTTCTTCTTTCTATAACCCATCCTCTCTTTTCATGAAAACCATAAATCACAAAAATATTTTTTTTCATTTTTATGCAAAAAGTCCATAAGAGATTTCCAGTCACCAGTAACTGTGGATAATGTCTTTTCCCTAACAAAAGAAGTTAATTAAGCCAACGCAGCAAGAATTCTCAGGTTTTTCTTCTTCTGACAACTGGATGCAATCATAACTCGCAAATTTCATTACTTTGATATAAAAAATTAAGAGGACTAAATATTTATTTTTTTAGATAAATACATGTATGAAATTGCAGATCGTGATTTACTTGCCTCCTGTGAGCCCCTTAATGTACAAATTTCTTTTTTTAAAAAAAATATATACATGAATTTCTTTCATTGAGGCTTCGGTAAATATATACAGAATGCTATTCAATGAGTATGGCAACATATTCCAATTAGACTTGTAACCATAATGTTTATTGCTCTGTTAGAAACTAACCAAGAAAGGGTAATTGGGAAGTACTGAACCCATGAACAAAATAATCTACGTTTCCCTGGGGAAAAAAGGCAGAGGGAGGGGGATGCACAGTTAAACAATAAGATTTTGGCTATATTAGATTTCTGTGCCCTTGTGACACAGACAGTTTGATTTCACAAACGTATTTCTCAAAACATTGTATATAGATTGCTAATAAATTTTTGAAAGTGTCCGTGAATTAAGGATGATTGATAAAAAGTATTTTCTGTGTTTATTTCTTCAACTAGAGGTTCCCGCTTTACTCATTTTTATGAGTAACATGGATACAATAGAGCCTCCCCTCCCCACCCTAAAAAACCTTTCTTTCTCTTTAGGGATCTGCAACTTTATTTGAACTATGATCTCTCTCTCTCTCTCTCTCTCTCTCTCTCTCGATTAAGTAAAGACAATGCATATTTCATCATAAACTCATTTTATCTTATGCTCTGCTTGGGGGCAGGTAGTTCCATGTAAGTGGTTTTTCATATTTTATTCATAGTTATTCAAAATCCATTGTTTGATATAAAATTATGATCATGTGGCAAAGATAATACTTAAAATAAAGTCCCCCACATGGCATAGGACCGGAAACATATGTTCTGCAGA
This sequence comes from Pseudonaja textilis, assembly GCF_900518735.1. The sequence continues at coordinate 37,870,311 of NW_020769312.1, forward strand.
GTTTCCAAACCATCTAGGTTAAGTCCAAGAAAGAAACAACCAGGACCATATTTTAGATACGACATTCAAAGCATGATAGCCAAGATAGTGCTTGTAATTTGTACTTTAAATATCACCAGCAGAGTGAGAGAGAGAGAAATAAGATTTGATACAATGCACAGGCTGAAAAGTACTAATTCCATTGTTTCACGCTCTGTTCTTTTTCCTTTTTTTAACTTCCTTGAATCTAGTGATAAAATCTGTTTCAACTCCTGGCTACTGCCTGGACATGTCCCTGCAATTTTCTTGGCAAGATTTCGGAGGTGATTTGCCCTTGTCTTCTTTCTAGGGACTGGCCTAAGGTTTGGGTGATGTGGGGTTGGATGATGAAGGATTGAATGTTAGGATGTGGGATGCTGGACTTTTTTTAAAGGCAGTCAGCATGGTAGTCAATGTATATGCCATTCTCTCCATTGTCTTGACGTATTTTGAGTTGTGTGCGGAGTTCAGGGGAGCGGATTCTTTGAAGGAATAAGTCGGGTCATGAGCGAAGTTTGTTATGGTCAGGGTTGGTCTTAGCAATTAAACGAATGAATGAATTAATGGCTTCATGCCTAAAGCAGGAGCAGAACTCACAATGTTCCAGTTTCTAGCTTAGTGCCACTCCGCCAATGCAGCTCTCAATGTTTTGTATCTAACATAATTTTTTTATTCTATTTTATTGGTGATTTTTTTAATATTCAACATTTAATAATGACCTATATTTGTCATAAACAATAAACTTTTCAACTTATTTTTTCCTAGTGCAAAATTACTCCAGTCTAACTCTAGGAGCTCTCATTAGCACCATGGCTCATAGCTATAGACAGAAGGGAACCATTTGTATCTGTCCTTTATCTCACCATCCCTTGTTACGTTTCACTAACTAGACTCAAGCATGGCAAAATGCTTTCACAAAACCTTTAAACTGAAACTTAACTGGGTCTTTACATTTTAACCTACAACACCCTAAAAGTAAGCCAGTCTATCTGTTTGTCTATCATCTATCTATTTATCTATCTATCTATCATTCGTGCTGTCTGTGTATCTCCATCACATTGCTTTAGTTCCCAGAAAATTATTACGTGTCATAGATTCAATATCAGGTTGGCACCAATTAAAGAAAGCCAGGTTATGAGAGGAGGAAGCTCTTGTTTAAACGTGAATGCTAACAAAAGCAATCAGCAAGAGCCCCCACAAGAAACTGATGAATACATATACCGAGAAGGAAAATCGATTTGAGATAAGGACTGACGTGATGTGCCGAACTTGAAATCACCTTCTCCTTCCCTCCCAGTCTAAAATTCTCATTTAATACACTGAATTGCAGTTTGAATTTGTACATTTATCTATGAAGGGAAACGAAGTTGGCTGGGCTGGTAGGTTTTTTTTTAAAATAGTCCCATTTGACAATACAAGATATCAGTATCAAACTCTTTCACATTAGGAACATCTTTCTCCCCATCCTTCCCATAGTGGACCAGTCCAGCTCCACCCTATGAAATCTACACGGCTTCAGAAAGATTAAGATGCTGGAAGGCTTTCTCATTCGGTATTGACTGTTTTTCAAAGGCAGTGTTGTAACTGCAATAATTGTGCATTTAATTATCACTACAAGTATCAGAGACAATTACCTCAGGGTTACAATACATTCAGCTCTAAAATGCTACCAGGACAGTGTCAGAGACAAGCCTTTGAAAGGAAAACACCTGCAATGGGAGATATGTGGAAAAAAGTCTTCTCCAACCTAGGTATAACTCTGAGAACCCATCAGGCATGTTCAGTTCTCTGGAATGGTTCTTTTTTTTTTTTTAGAGTTTTATAGCATCCCTTGATGTTTTCTTCTTATTTGCTAGTTTTGGTATATGAAGCTTCCCTCAGTTTTCTGCCACCCCCATGTCTATGTTCATCACTTGTTATTAGAGAAATAGAAAATGGAGTACTCAGAGAAAATAAACATCACAGAATTGCCCACTAAAGAGAGTTGATGTGCAATAGATTGAGGCTCAATACAGCATTTAATAAACTTGAAAAAAAGTGCTATAAAAAATGGGCAATGATGGCCATTAGCTCAGATAGCTTGTAAGATTCATGTAAGAAAGGGAAACCAACTGTTGCTATGTTGTTACTAATACAGTAGCAATTTGATTTATATCCAGCCTTTCTACTCCAGGGTCTCTCATCAAGGTCAGAACAAATAACAATTATATACAATACTTAAATACAAAATAATTGTTCTTCAACACTACTTTGTTGCATTTTAAATGGTGTATCATTATTCAGTTGTGAAACTTACTACAGAATAAGGCTGTGCATATTCTAAGCTTAGGGTAAAATGGGATGTTATTTCCATAATATTTTGAGAATTCTGATGTCCCGCAAGGGTCTTATTATTCAGTAAGGAAAGGATTCTTTCTACATTTAATATGTGTAATTTTGTTATGCCCTCAACTTATAGAATGTATCTTTTTCCTAAAGAAAAAAATGCCAGTATGATACCTTTTTCTCTTAGGGAAGTTTTGCCAGAATATTTTTATTCAAAGAAGCAATATTTTTATTGAAAGAAATAAAATTTCCAAAATATTGAGTGATTCTATTATCCTCCAATAGCTAACAACTCATCCCCCAGGAAAAATATAATGGCTTCTTATAAATATCTGTTCATAGCTTTGGCTTCTACTAAACTCTGATATCTTTCTACCTCCTTGTTACCTTGGTGCTTTCCTTCTTTTTTAAAAAATTTCTGCAGATGAGATTTTTCCCCTCAAGAAATGATGTTGCATGGAGTCAAATAATCCAATCCCACTTTAGTTATCTGCCGTGCATTGTTCTGTCTTCCTATGCACTGAAAGGAGAAGAAACTCTACTTTTTCCTAATTATTCTTGTCTTTATTATGGTGATTAGTTTTGGCCATGTCTTTCCTGCCCTGGGAAGGACAGCACAGGCAGGGAAAGGAAAGCCTGTAACATTGGGAGCTGGGCACAGAAATGAAGAAGCAGTGAGAAAGAAGCTAGGTTTCACAAAGTCCTTGGTGCTCACTGAGCTTGATTGTTTTCTTGCAGATTTCATTACCCAACTAGGAAATGAAACATCTGCAAGAAAATGTCTAAACTCAGAAAGTACCAAGGACTCCACAGTTCAACCCTGAGCTACATACATTCTTTCTATTGGAAGATAGATTCCCTTTTGACTTCTTGAATCTGCAGATGTACTGAATTCAAGATGTACTTCCCACAAGCCAACTCTCCAGACTGCAAATCTTCAAGCTCAGCTCTTGGAAGAAAGAATGCCAACTTTCAAGAGGTATGAGTGGAATTACTAAATACAATTATACACAATATAAGCTGTGTTAAGAGCTAGAGAGCCAAGATAATTAAAAGATAACCAGACAATTAAAAGATAACATAGGGAAAGCTTGGGTGTGCTTACATTTGACTGTCATGATTAAATTTAGTGTGCATTTCAAGAAGAAGCCATTCCAATCTACTTCGGCAGGCTTTATTTTTTGCTACTTTATGAAGGAACATAGTGTCTGTAATTTCAAAGAGCGGGACAAAAGAGGCTCACTTCTTCCTTTCCTGGACATAATATCTTAAAGGTCTTTTTGCAAGTCAGAAGAGGGATGCAGAGTTATTTGGGGGGTTTTCAACCAGGAGTATGGCCCTTTGAAATCCCAACCAAAATTGCTATTCTGTTATTATTTTTAATGTGACACATTAAAAAAAAAGGTTAATCATACAAACTCTATTGGATTATTTTACTTACAAAATTGTTTAAATTAAATTAAGTCAAATCTTTAAAACAGTTATTTGCTCAAATTCTGTTTTCTTTTTGCAGCATCATTCTGGCAATTGCAAGTTTCAGGCTAAAATTCACTCATCCCTCTTCAAAATTCTTGCCATTCCATATTCTTTCTCTTGGAGTTGATCTGTTAGATTCTTTTCTTCTGAGTTCAAAGAAAAGAAAAGGACACTGGGTACTGTTGAGGTAATTCCCCGTTAGGAGAATGAGCACATACAGAGAGACGTATTAAGAGTAGTGTTTGAATAATGCACAAACAGCACACAGATACACTGTACATTAAAAATAGGCTTTTACTTCTAGAAAAGTTTAAAGCAAAGTTCAAAACAAGCAGTCCAAAGTCATTCACAGGTTAAATCAGTCAGTTTCCAATAACAAAGTTCAGGGTCAAAAACAGTTCAGTATCAGACTTACATCAAATCCAGGAATAGCAGTCAATTAGAAAGAATGGCAAAACTGTCCAACAGAAGGAAACAGAGAGACTCACTGAGACTTCTTCTGAGACTAAGACTAAAACTAAACAACCCAGGTTTTTGGCTCCATCTTATGGCCGTTTGAAAAACCACACCCAATTACAATTTTTTGTATTTTCTTAAAGATACAGTATTAAAATGTCTATCCTGGTTTATATATTTCCAACCCAAATAGCTGTTAGGTGACTTATATTCCTAACATTCTCCCCTTTTGGGTAGGGCAATATATACAACCTTACATTCTAAATCCATAATCTTCATAGCAAGCTTTATGCTTTTGAGAGTCTTGGGCCTTTGTAAAATGATCTGCTATATTGTTTTCTGATGTACAGTATTCTAGCTTAATCATTTTACTTTGCACACATTGTGTCACATTTAAATATCTTAAATCTGTGTGTTTCATTCTTGTCTTAACAGCAATATTTGAAGCCATCTGTATTGCTGATTGGTTATCTTCGTAAACAACAATAGAATCTGTTCCATTAATTCCCATATCAATCAATAATTGTTTATACAAAACTAAATCTGTACATAGTAAAGACAAACATGAGAATTCAACCTCCATTGTTGACAAACTTAGATGTTTTTGTCTAATAGACTTCCATCCAATCAATGCCTTTCCCAATAATACTACAGTACCCGATGTAGATTTTCGTGTATTTATGTCTGTAGCAAAACTTGCATCAGCATATGCAGTTAAACGCAGTTCATCTTTAGGCTCTAAATACAAGGCATAATGCATTGTTTGTTTCAGATATCTTAACACACATTTAGCAGCTTGCCAGTGCCTTTCAGTCAGCTCAGCATTAAATCTCACTAACTGATCAACACTGTATGCAATATCTGGCCTTGACCAATTACTGAGATAAGATAAACTACCAATCAAGGACTGATAAATATTCTTATCAAAAATAGGACTTTGAACATCACTACGGCTAAACTCCTGACTCATCGGTGTTTTAGCCGGTTTACAAAGTTCCATTTTAAAACTTTTTAGTAATTGGTTAATTTTATCTGCCTGTGAGATTTTGTATCCTCCTCTAGTTTTCTCTATCTTTAAACCAAGATATTGTTTGATTTCCCCTAATTGTTTTATTTTAAATTTCTTCTCTAATGGTGAGATTATCTCAGTAGCTTCTTGTTCAGTTTTGGTGATTAATGCTATGTCATCAGTAAATAATAGCAACAATGAAATTACACCATTACTTTCTCTTTTAAACAAACATGGATCAGCCATGCCAGCTACAAAACCTATCTTGGTTAATTCTTTAACTATACATTGGTTCCACTCATATCCTGATTGCTTCAAGACATAAAGACTCTTTTTCAATCTCCAGCAATCAGTTGTATTATCATTTTTGAGACCTAAAGGTTTCTTTAAATATATGTGTGTTGCAACAGTGCATGCAGATATGCTGTCTCTACATCCAAATGATTTATAATGCATTTCTCTTTAGCTGCCCACACTAATGCTGCCCTTAATGTAGTAGCCTTCAGACTAGGTGAAAACACCTCATCGTAGTCATTTGCTGTCTGATTGAACCCTTGTGCTACTAACCTGGCTTTATGGGTAACAGTCCCATCTACACCTGTCTTTAGCTTATATATCCATTTACATCCTATGGCATGTTTATCTGGTGGTAACTTAACATTTTCGTATACCTCCAGTCTTTTTAATGATTCCAGTTCCTTACCCATTACTTTCTGCCAAGCAGCCTGATCCTTAGCAGGAAACAATTTTAATTCACTATAATTACTTGGAACTGTATTCACTTGGCATACAACACTAGCCAGATATCTATCAGGTGGTCGTGTTACTCGGGTTGAACATCTTGGAAATACAGGGCTTACGGGTGGACTTTCCTGTGCCACCTGCTCCTGTTCTTCTATCTCCTCCTGTGCCTGTTCTACTACTTCCTCCTGTCCTTCCTCTTTAATGGCAATTCGTGTTTTACTGATTTTATCTTTAGGGACTATTTGAGTGTCAATAATAATATCATTGCTGGATTCCTGTTCCAGTTTATCCCACCCAACGTGCTCTAGAAATTTTGCACTAGCACTCCAATAAGCATGAGCTGTGCCTTGATCCCAAAATCTAAACGATCTATGGTTGGCCTCGTAACTCACAAAAAATAACTTCTTAGCTCTATGTTGCCCTTTCAGTCTTACTTGTGAGGGAATATGCACCCATGCTGGAGTTCCAAATGTGTGTAGACAACTTAAATTTGGTTTTCTGCCATGCCAACGAGTGAATGGCAATTCACCAGTTGTTGTGTTAACTACATGGTTTAAAACATGGTTACTACACATTATGGCTTCATCCCACAGTGTTTCAGGCAAACCTGAGGCAGATAACATAGTGCGAGCCATGGCTTGTAATGTTTGCCCTCTTTGTTCTACAAACGAGTTATGTTGTGGTCTGTAACGTGCAGAACGTTTATGCTCAACACCAGCCAATTTCAATATAGTTTGGAATTTCTTGTTAACAAACTCAGTCCCATTATCAGTAACTAAAGTAATTACTTTACTTTTCATTTTTCTCTCAGCAAACCTTAGCCAGTTAAAGAAATGTTGGAATGTTTCTGTTTTGTTTTTCATAAGATAGGAGAAACTGTACTGTGAGTAATGGTCCATAATACTCAAAATATAACAGGCACCTCCTAAACTTGGTTTCTTAGCACCAATTATGTCAGCAAACACAACCTCTAAAGGTTCTTTGGTCTTAAACCCATTTAGTCTGTTTGCAGGAGTAATCTTACTTTTATCCTGGCTACAAACATTACAGTTTAAATACTTGCTACAGGGTTTCAATTTTACTCCCTCTGACAATTCAACAGTTTGTTTGAGCGTTTTGAAATTTATGTGCCCTAGATGTCTATGCAATAAATGTATACATTCATCATGTGGCTTAACTTTGTTATAAACTGAGTTAGCCATCTTCAACTTGTCATCATGTATGACATATAAATCATTCTCTAAATTCGCAGTAACACTTTTACCCTCTTTCTCTATTATACAGTTATCTCCCCTAAAGGTTACTACCTAACCAATATTAACTAAGGCCCTTACTGATAATAAATTAAATTTCAGTTTAGGTACATATAACATAGTTAAATGTTCGTTTATACAAGAACAATATGCAGTACCTTCACCTGATGCGTTAATCTTCTATCCATTTGCCAATAATACATGTTGTTTACTCGTGGACATCTTTATAAACCTTTTTCTATCTTTAGTAATGCATTGTGATGCTCCACTATCAACAACCCACAAATCATGGTTTACAGTTGAATTGCTAGACATAGCTAAACTAAAATTCTTCTTAGCCTTCTGGTGTTTACACATATTCTGTCATTTTCCCTTCTTACAGCATCTAGCTATATGTCCCCTAGCCCCACAAGAAAAAACATTTCCTTAACAGTATAGGCAGTTGAAGACAAATCCTCTTCTTGTGGTTGTTCCTTCCTCAGTTGGTCTCTATCCAGCCGTCTTCTTGCTTCTTCTAGCAACTTTCCAGTTATATCAGTCAATGTCAGTTTATCTCTGGTCAGGACTTCCAGTGAAGATGCATAATCATCATAACTTTTATCCAATGAGGAAAGAATGATGTAAACTTGATGCAGCTCTGAAAATATCAGTTCTTTTTCATGTAGCTCTTGAAAAGTTCTTTTCATAAAGTTTAAATGAGCTAACGTATCTCCACCTTTCAGAAAATGTGCTCTGAACAGTTTACATGTAAGATGTATGTGTGCACCTACACTGTCACGAACATAATCCTCTTCAAATTGTCCCAACACTTAGCAACAGACTCTTCTCCACGAATATGGACTAGCTGCTGGTCACTCAGTGTTAGTCCAATTATACAAAGAGCTCGTTCATTGTTCTGTTTAAAGTCAGCAAGCTTCTTGGCATCTTCCTCATTAGCTGGATCCCAAGCATTTATATCCAGTGGGTCTTGAACTACATTCCATAAACCTTCCCTATGCAGAAGTAGACTGCACTTCATAGACCAGGAAACATAGTTTGTTCCATCCAACCAGGTTATCAGTGATAGACTTGTTGAAGTGTCTTGTGCCATCTTTACCTGGACAATAAACCACAATTAAACAGTAAACAGCTGTCTGTATACAGTATTGTGTATTCACACCAACTCTCAGTTATCTGAGCCTGGTATGGCCTGGGCCCATAACCAGTGTTGAGGTAATTCCCCATTAGGAGAATGAGTGCATACAGGGAGACGTATTGAGAGCAGTGTTTGAATAATACACACACAGCACACAGATACACTGTACATTAAAGGTAGGTTTTTACTTCCAGAAACATTTAAAACAAAGTTCAAAACAAGCAGTCCAAAATCATTCACAGGTTAAATCAGTCAGTTTCCAATAACAAAGTCCAGTGTCAGAAACAGTTCAGTATCAGACTTACATCAAATCCAGGAATAGCAGTCAATTAGAAAGAATGGCAAAACTGTCCAACAGAAGGAAACAGAGAGACTCACTGAGGCTTCTTCTGAGACTAAGACTAAAACTAAACAACCCAGGTTTCTGGCTCCATCTTATGGCCGTTTGAGAAACCATACCCAATTATAATTTTTTGCATTTTCTTAAAGATACAGTATTAAAATGTCTATCCTGGTTTATATATTTCCAACCCAAATAGCTGTTAGGTGACTTATATTCCTAACAGGTACAATGACTGTAGATTTTATATTTGCAGATTCAAATGTGAACTGACCTGAGCCATAGCTCCTGGACTAAAGTGTGGGTAGAACCTAATTATCCAGCTTCTTTCATTTTACTCAAATGGTCTAATGCAGACTATCGATTAAAATAAATATGCAGTTAGAGAGAAAATGAATGTAGAATATATTAACTATTTGGTGGAAATGTCAGATGTAAAAGTATACTTAAACTCATATTCAAGAAAAAAAAAAATCTGTTAATGCTTGATCCATCAAATATTGTGGGAAATGGATGGCAGGGAGTTATGAGGAAACATATTTCAACAATGCAAATAATCCTTCTTGGATTATGGGATGCCCACAATGGATACAACCTTCCAAACTGGCCTTCGCAAAGGAATAGTTAAGGAGGAGAAAGAGCAAATTAGTCCTGAGTAAGTAGAATGTGTGAGAAAGAAATTCAAAATAACCCCTGATTTTGATTGATATAAAATATGAGAGAGGGCGTGGGACTCACAAGCTTTCAAGGTTCTATTATTCTACCCTGCAACAAAGAAGATTCCTGAAATCCCTGCTGCTTCTGTTTCTTGATCTGTCCTAATTTGAAGGGCTGATAATACTCTGTTTCTTCTAAAATAGCAACTAAAGACCAAGCTGACCTTGGAAAAAAATAAGCCAGGTTAGACATGATTATGATTTGGTGAAAACAATCAGCTAATCTTAGAATTACAGAAGCTACAAGCTATAGCTTAGAATGGGAAAAGATCATGGCAAATGGATTTCATGCTACATCTTTCCAATATTTGACATCCAGTGGAGGGGCTCGAGTCATCCTAGCCCAAGCCTGGGAAAAGAGCCAGGTCTTTGTGATCCTCTCAAACACCACCAGGAAAGGAGCCACATGGATTTCAGATGTGTGTCTAATTCCAGAGGGCTGGTGCCAAGGATATAGTTCATGAGTCCTGATAGATGACATTGTTCAATCAAAGGAACCAGGAGTGTGCCAACCCTGTCAGCTTAAATCGGCTGGTAGACAACACAGGAGATAGATGCAGCTGCGACTTGTTCTTCAAGTCCATGAAACCTCCCAGATTGTGCACTATATTTGAATGGGGAAATACAAGGTCAAAGATGGATTGTTTCCATAGCCAGGTAGGCATAATACAACAGCCATTTGGTTCTGGTAGGATTGAAGTGAAGACAATTTCTCACCATCTAGACCCACACAGACTCCAGGCACTAGGGAAGAATAACCCTCCCTTGGCTAGTCTGTGGTGAAAAGATACAATGAAGTATCTTTAGCATGCTGATCATGCCAAATCCCAAGCTAATAGATGATTTACACAGGAAGTTTTTCCAGAAGTTAAATAGAAAGAAAGAGAATGTTGGGCCCAGCGTCATCCCAGAAAGGAAGGGCCTAGGGAGTGACATCTGCTCCCCCAAACTAGAACCAGCTGTGAAGAAAGAGAACTACCATAAAATGGTGGCTCCTATTCCAAAACCCTGGATCCAATCCAGAAGAATACAGTGGTTGATGGTACCAAAAGCCACTGAGAGATCAAGGAAGATGCAGAGGGGTGATCTAGCTCCATATCAGCTCCATCACAGGTCATCTAGAAGCATGACCAAGGCTATCCCTGTACTAAATCCTGACCTGAAACCCAAGTGGAGTTCTCTGCTATTGTTGTTTATAAACTGAGTGAAGGGACGGAAGATCACAGGTTTCACAATCTGGCAACAACATAGTTTTTATTGTGACAAAAACATACAACTCCTTACATATTAATGGGAGAGAAACTGCAGAAAGAGGGAAATAAAATTTTTATTACAATTGATTGGAATGAAGTGAGTAACCAAAGAGTATCAATTGTCCTTGTAAAAGTGATATAAATAGCTTTACAGAATTTTGATTTCCCTGGTGTAAATGATAATGTAAGAATGGCTACAACTATTTTAATTGTAGAGACAGAGTTTAATTGGGGAATGTGGTGAGATGTTTTATTACAGATTTGGATAGCGGTTTCATTGTAAAAATGTCCTTTAAGTTGAATTTAAGTAAAATTTGAGTGTGTAATTTATTTTCTTGGCTACAGTTCAGAAGGAATGTGCATTGCCTTCCAGATTTAGTTGTGATTTTCCTGTCTAGCCTTTGTCCTTTGTATTTCTTCTAGGTTGCATATCAAAGCGCCCACCAGGAATGATATTGATTAACTTCTAAGCTGAGGTAAGGTAGTAAGGAAGTTCCATTTACCTGTCTATCTGTCTATCACTTCTGGTTGCACCATCTGAGTTTCCTACAGCCTTCTGACCTGTCCCAAGATGCTGTCGATTTACAAGAAGTCATTAAACTTAGTACTTTTATTTTTGTAAGTTTTATTTGAGTTTTCACAAAGAGGAAAAAATATACAAATAAAACATCTTTTTTGAAAGCAGCATAATCCGGGTTACATTTCTTCGTACAGACACAAATTCAGGTTCACGCTCATTTTTATATTCTATTCCATATCTTATTACTATTTTACATTTTCTGCATACCTTCTCCCCTCTTAATTTTCTCAATTTTATTTTAATTATCTCATCTCAAATCATTGTATTTATATTTTTTGTCTGTCCTGTTTCAATTATCTATTATCTTTTCTCATTAAACAAAATTTCTCCTATAGTTACTGATTGGAGTATGACGCCTTTATATCTTTTCCCTAAAGTTGTAACATTCAATATAATACATAACTTCCATTCGGATTCTGCTTGGTACATTCTTAAAATACACACTGTATTCTTAAAAAAAGAAAAAAATTATAAATGTATATAATTAAAACAACATTCCATTCCAATTCAATTCTATCATTAATATTAATATTCATTAAAGTCTTAACATCTTTAACATTACTTTTCAATTAAATATCATACTTCTATGGGAACAATTATAAGCTTTCCATAGTTAATTCCGCCCCCTCTACACTTATATTTTATAAAACATTAACTAATTAAAATGTTCCCGTTCCTTCCTAATTCAATTTTCTCATTTATTTTATTTCACTTATTTTATTCACAAACATTTCACTAAATTACACTAACTATTTTATCCCTCATTTTAATGTTATTTTTTGTAAGTTTAAATTCCAGGGTGCCTTGGTTGTTACTTTTACAATTTAACTCGGTCAGCCAAAGCTTTCACTTCTTATCTTCCTCCTACATGTTATTTTCTGGTCAAGTTCTTCTTTGTGGTGGCCATTTCTGACCACCGCTGCAATCGCCTTCGGGA
>NW_020769312.1:37882562-37913756 GCF_900518735.1 Pseudonaja textilis
TTCTTTGTGGTGGCCATTTCTGACCACCGCTGCAATCGCCTTCGGGATTCCCACAACACTGTCAACTTATTTACTAAGACTGTATTACTATTATTCCTCTACTACTAGATTATAATAACACTTCCCAGTACCTATCTCTTCTCTTATGACTATAACCGTGTTGTTTGTATTTTTACAATTTATATTGTTTTATTTGTTTGCTACTATGATTTGATTGCTTATTAGTAACCTATGACTATCACTACCTCTTGTATCTTATGATTCTTGATGAATGATTTTTTTCCTTTATGTACACTGAGACCATATGCATCAAAGACAAATTCCTTGTGTGTCCAATCACACCTGGCCAATAAAGAATTCTATTCTATTCTATTCTATTCTATTCTATTCTATTCTATTCTATTCTATTCTATTCTATTTTCAAATTCATCCTTAGCCATGGAATCTTACTGAATTATTTTGGACCAGTCTTGACCTTTGGAATTCAGTCTTGCAGGCCCAGGCTTTCTACACAGATAGGTCTGTTGACTGTGAGGAGCTACCAAGTAGATAGAGTGATGAAGGGGGGTTTGTTTTTAGAATCTTCTCCCTTATCTGGAAAACTTACTTAGCTTATCTCACATAAGTGGTTAGATTGATATTCCTGGGTTGTTATTACTATCTTCAGTTTTTTCTTCTTCGGACTCTGACCCAGGTGGGTGAGGTTCTCACAGGACTTGCTCTCCATGGCTTAGAAAAGTCCGTTCAAGCTTTCCTGTTATCATATTATTTGATAATGTCTGATGAAATGACTCATCTGGTATGCAGACTTCTCATCTTTAGGCCTTCAGGGGACAACTTACTTGATTCAAAGAGTAGAATAGAGTAGAGTAGAGTAGAGTAGAGTAGAGTAGAGTACAATACAATACAATACAATACAATACAATACAATACAATATGCAATAGAATAGAGAATAATAGAATAGAATATAGAATATAATACAGAATAATATTGTATTAATATATAATATTAATATATAATATATTTTTATATTTATTATTCAGTCCAGGTTGTTTTAAACATTGCAACACTTCTCTTAACTCATTTTGGAATAAGTTTGACCAGCACCTTAAGGAAATTTACTTCTATTAAGAATTTTTACTCTTTCCTTTTGCAAAGAAAAAACACCAGAGCCTTATATTAAAAATAGGAAAAGTTCGTACCCAGAGGCTTAGGATATAAATAGGGGAGCAGATGGAGAAATGAGGAAACAAGCTGACTCAAGTTCCATGTTTGAAAATGAAATAGTAACATGTCTAATGACCACCCAGAACAAAAAATTATACGGTGGAGCCTTTCTTATATAATGTAATATGCTTAAGAATGATGAGGGTTTATATTGCTTAGGTAGGGTTGCTAAACTTGCTTTTAAAAATATAACCTTTGAGAAATAAAACACGGTTCTCAATAACAGTGAGATAATCTCATAAAAATGCAGCATTCTCATCTGCTGAATTTCTCTCTATCAAGGGGTCTTGGCTCAGAGGCATTTTTTTTTTCACTCCTCAGCAACTCAGTTGAAAAATTCTCCCCCACTTCTAGAGAGCCATAACAACAACAAAGCTCCTGTTCCTTTAATGTCTACCTCACCTGGTGATTCAGGTGCAAAACAGGTGTGCTAGTTTTATCCCCTTAAAATCATATGAAAAATGATAGTTGCAGAAACAGCGGTTGCCAAAGAACAAAATGAGCCTTCGTGGCCAACTGTTTGTGGTCTAGACATCAATCTGTCACTTTGTAGAGAGCCAGAAAAAGCTAAAAGGAAAAGATTATGTGGAGAACGGATGATGGCAACGTTACTTTATAGTAACTTTGGCGACCCAGTTTCAATTGCTGAGCCTGCTTTCTATAAGATCTGCTCTATTTTTTTAGGGACTTTAGTCTCATAAAAAAGGATCCTTTCACAGGAGATTGCGACACACAATGGGGATGTCCCAATTAGTCTTACTCCTCAGCAGCCCTTAGTTTAAACAGAGCGTAAAATGGAAACCTTTATATTCCAATATATGTTGCCAGGGTATGGGAACAGCACATAGCCTATGAGAGCCTTGATCACTGTCCTCCAACCACAATCACTACTTATATTGTCCCCAAATGATTATATTGGATCTGAAAAAAGTATCCTGGACCTCCAAGTGTACCACATCCAATGCCATCTATGGGACTGGGTGATTATTCACAGGAATGCATGCATCAAATGCACAAACCTATTGATGGTTTGCATGAAAAAAGGATAGTTGAAGGCCTATGCGTGGAAGAAGAGTATGAAATACAGTGGGAGCAACACAAGTAGTTGCTTTTTGTTAAAGGAAAATATTGCTAATTTCAATTAAATGGAGTTGGTTTTGGATTTTTGTCCTGGTTCTGCTGACCTCATTGTTCTGGCCCTGCCTGCATTTTAGACTACTGTCACCCAGAGGCCAAGTGTTGACCTCAGCCTAAAAACAGCTATGCTGGTATAAGACCTCTCCTAGGCTTGGAAAAACCAAATATGGCTGCTATTGTATGTGATACCTTTCCTTTCATCCTACTATTAAGCAGATAGCTGTTTGGCTAATGGATTTATCGGAGACAGGCAGAATCCTATTTTATAGGTTCTCTGGATGCATGATCATGGCATAAGAGAGGGTATTAGAATGAAGTCTCGGCAAGGGAAAGTGAAGTTAGACTGAGATCCCAACTTGCAATTGCATTTATAACCACAGTTTACCGCTTAGTTTTCTCCTAAAGGATGAACATCCCCTCCCACCAAATATAACATTTAACCCTGTGGTGGGATTCAAATTTTTTTAAATACTGGTTCTGTGGGCGTGGCTTGGTGGGCATGGCGTGGCTTGGTGGGCATGGCAGGGGAAGGATACTGTAAAGTCTCCATTCCCTCCCCACTCCTGGGGGAAGGTTACTGCAAAATCCCATTCCCTCCCTACCCCACCAACCTGCTTTCCAGCTCTGTTCTCCTGTGCAGGGCAACAAAAGATGACCCAGCCAATCAGCTGTGACTCGAGAGCCACAGAATAGATAGGGACAGGGCCAATCAGGTGTGGTATTTGCCAGTTCTCCAAACTACTCAAAATTTCCGCTACCGGTTCTCCAGAACTGGTCACAACCTGCTGAATACCATCTCTGATTTGACCCAATTATCAATCACAGTCAAGGTGATGGTTAGGACCTTTGTTGTAATATTTAATTTAGTAACTGGAACAGTAAAATGTACAATGGGCTATAGTTGAGTGGTTGGAGAGTGTTGGCACCTGCACAAGACAATCTCCACTATGATTGGTTGCTATGGCTGTAAACGGGGAGTTTTCCATTTTCCCGCCTTTTTCTTCTATGTCCTCTATATGCTGTTTAGATTTACCTGTCCCTGATTATCTTGTTTGCTGTAAATATAAATGTTAAATATAGTTATTTATATAAAACTACAAGCTTGTGTCAGCATCTCTGACTTCATTTGGACACTTGCTGTCCAATTACCTGACAACCTTTAAAGCCATAAATGGCAGGAGACCATGTTATTTGAGGGACTGCCTCTCCCTGGTTGTATCTACCCATCCCACCAGGTGCTGCAGGAGGGGCATGCTCTGGATCCCATCATTCAGGGGATTTTGTTGGGCAAAACATAGGAGGAAAACCTTTTCTGTCATGGCCGCTGCCTTGTGGAACATCATCCCTGTCAATTTGTTTTTACTCTTTTGACGTAGTCTTCACTCAATGACCACAGTGATTGTTGAAACTTAGGACAGCGCTGAACAAGTGCTACTTATGACCAGTCCTTGAAATTATAGCCTTTGTAGCATCCCTGTGGTCACGTGATTGCGATAAACACACTTGGTGACCAGTGTGTAATTATGACATTGCAACATCCAGCCGTCACATAATCACTACCCACAACCTTCACTGTCAGCTTCCAACAAGCAAAGCCAATGGGGAACCTGGCAGGAAATCACAAACGAGATCACACAATGTCAGGTTTAATGATGTTGCAGGATTTGCTTAACTTTGGCAAATAGAAGTGCCAGAACTGTGGTCACTAAGCAGTAGCATCATGTGACATTCTGCTTTACAATCACAATTATCACCATCATTAACTAAGGACAACCTGTAATATGGTTGCATTTTATTTTTTGTATGCATTTAGGAGAACCAGGTGCTATAGTGGTTAAGGCACCAGGCTAGAAACTGGGAGACTGTGAGTTCTAGACCCAGTTTAGGTACAAAGTGAGCTGTATGACCATGAGCCAGCCAGTCATTCTCAGCCCTAAGAAATAGGCAATGGCAAGCCATTTCCAAATGTTTTGCTAATAAAATTTCAGGGAATTGTCAAAGCAATTGCAGGAGTTAACACTGCCTGGCGTATAAAAGGTGTTTGTACTTTTTTTTTTATTATGTAGGACACCAGAATCACTACATGAAATGAATAGCAACGTAAAGATAAAGATAATTAAACATTGATTCCCAATGTCTAATACTACTGCTAATAAAATCTTATTTAAAATAGAACTTTGAGCATGAAGCTCCACTAGTGTGAGCGGAGGCGTGCCGCTCGCACAAATGGAGTTGTGCACACCTGCATGCGCCTGCCACTCACATACCCTCCCTGCCAAGCTGGAAAGGTTAGGAACCATGATGTAGAGAATCTGTTCAAAGTTCTATTTGAAGTAAAATTTTATTAACAGTAGTATTAGACACTGGCAATCAATTTATTTATCACACACGCACGCTTGCACACTTATCTCATGGCCCAGGGGTTGGGGACCTCTGCTCCACATGGCACTTTTACATGCCAAATTCCAGTGTCTTTTCAGAGTTTTAGAAACTGATGTAGAGAAATGAGGATGTGCTGAAAAAAATCTAGTATATCATGAGGCAAAATCCAAGTAGGTTCTCAGAAAAGAGGAATAATTAGGAGCTCTCAGGAATCCAACTTTAGCTTGCCAAATACACAGGCAAAAATCCACTACTTCCAGAAATGTTCCATAAACCTTGAGGGGCAAATAATGTTGAAATGGGATTGCATACAGACTTTATTTGATCTGCTGAACATACTAAATTTCCTCCTTCGCTTACCTGCTGCGACATTAATTATTTATCTTCAGAAATAAGATCGTGACCTCTATAGGTATATAATTCAAAGTCTTCTGTTCAAACTCATTAGCAAGTTGACTATATTAATTTTGGGGCATAACTAATGTCCCTTTAACTAATTTTTGTGCAGAATCAGGCTTAATGATAGTTACCACTCAAACTGGTTATATTCTCACAGGTCCACTCCCTGCTTCCAATTTAAGGAAAGTTAAATTGATTGAAAAAGAAGAATCAAATGCTAATGCTTGGTATTTTCATTTCCTTTTTTTAGTTTTGCTTACTGGAGACATAAGAAAATGAATACAATTCTTATGATTTCTACAGATGCATTAACAGTTCTGACATCTGTCTCACACATCCCAGACGCCTGCAAACATCTGTTCTTTGTGCCAATTGTGAGCTATCTATTCCTGTCATTCTTGCTCTGCTCTGAAAAAAAAAGAGCTGTTAAGCGTCTTTTAAATTATGCTAATAATAAAAAGTTTCTAAAATTAGGACAAATATTGATACAGGTAGTTCTTGCTTAATGACTGCCTTCCTTACAAGTTCGATGCTACAAAAATGATAAACTAACTTTACCTTCAATCCTCACACTTATGGCCTTTGCAATAGCACCATGGACACGTCATCAAGATTTGGATACTTTTCAATCTGTGGGTATTTATGACCATCACAGTCTTCTGCAGTCATCTGATCACTATTTACCATGTTTCAAAGTTGGCTTCTGACAACCAGCAATAGAATTGCAAATCACGTCCACGTGAAGCTTCGCTTAGCAATTCTGGTGGGTTCACTTAACTTCATCTATTTCAATTAGAGAAGCAGATCTCTCATTTGCAGAGTGAGTACAAAAGATAGTTGCAGTTATTCAGTTTTATACATGTTCAGTGAGCCTCTATGGTAGTTTTCCAATTGATAGCTACTCAAAAAAAATATCTAAATTTTGATTGGTGGGTTATTATACCATCCATGTGGCCCTAATACCATACAGACTTCTATCAGCTTTCATAAAATCTGTCAAGAACATAAAAAAATTCAACAACATGCCTAATTAATAACATTAATACTCTCTTGACATATGAGCTTAGCAACATCAACAACCAAATGCTCTCTGAAACAATTTTGTTTTGACTGCTGTTCCAAGAATTTTCTGGAAAAAATGCCATCCAAGTTTCTGGAAATCAGATTCTTCACAGAGATGTAGCTTATACTGAAGAACATTATTTCCTTGTTCCTGCACCCTGATTTTCACATGAGGGTGAAAATCCTAATTGGGAAGTACATACTGGGATGGCTTTGGAATACAGTAAGTGAATGCTCCTGAAAGTAGCAGTAAGCCACATACAATAGGTGCTAAGAAGTAATGACCAACACTCTAAATGGTACTCAGCTGCCTATTGGCAAACAGTATAGCACTCTCAGCTCCTGTTTTATGTGAGGTTTATTTATTTCTTCCTTGCATTCCTCTAATCATCACAGAAGGATATGCCACTGACCTTTTAAAAAGATCTGTCTTTATTACACTGTCTCCATCTCATCACGAGAATGTGCTAATCCCGTAATGCATAGAAAGAAACCAGGAAAGGAAGCTAGGTTTTACACTCCATGAATACAATACTAATCTTCTGCCAAGTCAAAGAGTTTTATGTGCCTGTAGTTTTTACTTCTTTTATTACTTTGGTGAGGATGTGGCATCGTTTTACCTACTTCTGTATTACTGGAGCTTGCCCGTTCTGGTGCTATCCACATCTGGTGCCATCCAACAAAAAGAGTAGAGATGATATGTTTCTCTTTCTGAAATCAAGAGACAATTTCCTTCACTGAAGCACTTCACTTTGCTTTAAAGCTTCTTGGTGTCTTCTTTCTGTGACTCTAGAGAATCTAGAGCAATGGCCTTTTTGCAAGCTTGCCAAAGCTGGAAGAAATTTGAAGCATGCTCCAGTTTTGGGAAGTGCCAGGGGATACTGAGGAAGAACTATGGAACAGAACAAAGAAGAGCAACATTCTGTTTCTCACACTTAGACATTCAGAGACAACTTTGCATAATGGAACAGGTTACCATTGGGAAGTCTTCCATTGAAGCAAGGCATCCCTTAAAACAGAGGTACTGCTCTGGCATTTAGCAAAGGAATATTAAGACTTTCCTGGTAGCTGGGAGTCTCTTGTCTGTAGAATCCTTGCGGGGTTGGGGAATATCCAACAAGTATCCAACAAGATCATGAAATTCATAGAGGAGGTGGTGTTGCTATCTTCTATAAAAAGTCCTTACATCTAAAAAACAGCCAAGTTACCCAGGAGCTTGCTCTTCCTGAGACCATCATCTGTGAACTATCCTTAAATATCACATTTCGATTCTGATTATGACATCGAACATGTAAACAAGCTAAATTCACTACTAAAATGGGCAACATCCTGCCCACACACTTTTATCTTTCTTGGTGCCTTCAATCTACCTCATATTGACTGGACCCTAAATGACTGTACAACTGAACCCATACATGCAACCCATTACAACATATTTTTACTTGAAGTCAAAAGAGTCATCAAACTATATGTACCAACAACAACTCCCAAAACAAACAAACAAACAAACAAAAAACAGATTACCCATAACAATAAGGAAACTTCAATCCAAAAAGAGATCACTCTGGCGGAAAAACAAATCTGGTCACGTTGCCAATTTCAAAAGCTGATACAAAAATTTATGCAACCAGATAAAGACTGAATGCACCAATTATCACATTAAACAAGAGGAAAACCTTCTATGTACCAATTCCACCCGCGCTTTCTACAATTTTGTAAACAACAAACTAAAAGACTCAAGGTCCATCCCACCCCTGAAAGGACCTAATGGTAAAGACTGCAACGATGACACTATTAAAGCCAACATCTTTAACACATTCCTAGGCTTAGTATTTGTAAACAGCAATGGATCATGCCCAGTATTTCCTAGCCGAACCACAGAAAACTACAATGATCTAATAGATATCGATTTTACAGTAGACATGTTGAAAAAGCACTACGCAATCTAAATCCATCTCTATCTATTGGACAGGACGGAATATATGCCTACTTCTTAAAAAAGCTATCCACTGCCATAGCAGAACCTCTAAGCATAATCTTTGAAAAATCTTTCAGCTCCTTACCTAACCTATGGTCACAAGCCACAGTCATCCCCATCTTCAAAAAGGGAGATCCCAGCCTAGTTGAAAATTACAGACCAATTTCTTTATGCTGCGTCACCTGTCACGGAAAGTCATGGAATCAATTATTAACCAATCCATTATCCTCCACTTAGAGGCAAACAACCTACTCTCTAATAAACAATTTGGTTTCAGAAAAAAACTATCCTGTAATCTACAACTCTTACACTGCAAAAACATATGGACTACACAACTCGATCAGGGCAAAACAATAGACGCAATCTACATAGGCTTCTGTAAAGCCTTTGATTCAGTGACAAACTACTCCTAAAACTAAAATTTTATGGTATCTCTGGACACCTACATAACTGGATAGAGGCATTCCTATTAAACAGACAACAAATGGTCAAAATTGGGAGTGTCTTATCAAAATCTGTACCTGTCGATAGTGGTGTCCCCCAAGGCAGTGTTTTAGGACCAGCTCTCTTCATACTCTACATAAATGACCTCTGTGATCATATTAAGAGCAACTGTGTTCTTTTCACTGATGATGTAAAGCTGTTCAATATCATAGACAATACTGCTACCCTTCAAAAAGATCTTGACTATGTATCAGAATGGTCAAACAAATGGCATCTTCAAATCTCAACAAATAAATGCTCTGTCTTACATATTGGCAAAAAAAATCAGAAAATAAAATACAAGCTGAATAACCAAGACCTTGTTGATGATCCAAGCTCTGTAAAGGACCTTGGAATACTCATCTCTAATGATCTAAGTGCTAGAGCCCACTGTAACTACATAGCCAAAAAGGCATTAAGACTTGTTAACCTAATCCTACATAGCTTTTTCTCTGGTAATATCACACTACTAACTAGAGCATACAAAACATTTGCTAGACCAATATTCGAATACAGCTCATCAGTCTGGAACCCACATTACGTATCTGATATTAGCACAGTTGAGAAAGTCCAGAAATATTTCACAAGGAGAGTTCTCTCCACTCCTCTACTCGTTGTAGAATACCTTATGCCACCAGACTTGAAATTCTAGACCTAGAAGACCTTGAATTACACCGTCTTCAGTCTGATCTAAGTATGGTATATAAAATCATACATTGCAATGACTTACCTGTCAATGAATACTTCAGCTTCAACCATAACAACACAAGAGCACACAATAGATACAAACTCAAAGTTAACTGCACCAAACTTGATTGCAGGAAATACGACTTCAGCAACAGAGCGGTCAATGTCTGGAATACTCTACCTGACTCTATGGTTTCTTCCCCCAAACCCCCAAAACATTAACCTTAGACTGTCTACTATTGACCTCACTCCTTTCCTAAGAGGTCTGTAGCGGGCATGCATAAGCACACCAATGTATCAAGCCTAGAACTGCTAAATGAAATGAGAAGGTAACAAATTAATTCAACTGAATGAACTGAATGAATTTAAGAATTTATGTCATCAGCTATTGGTTAGAATAATTAAGACAGCCAGATATTTCTCTTTAGCCAATAAATAAGACATAAAACTTTTTTTTACAACATTTGATGAATCCTTGTGTTCTTGGAGTCAATACAAGCAGTGCCAGTGAGCAGCAGAGAAGTGTTCTGCATTTTGTCACAGAACACATGATAATCATCATATCTGCAATACTATGATATGTTGTCTGTGAAACTTTGTATTTTCTAACAGATATATGCCTGTGATATGGTAATGTGTGAATGCTATACCAGAGGATCTAATCTGCACAACTAGGAAGGGGGGAGAAATTAATTTAGCTCAAATGTTAACGTGAATTGTTCCAACTGACTATTTTACTGCGCAAACTGAAACGGTTGCAGACCATTAAAATCAGACATTTACAGTTTTCCAAATGTTGTGGTATACCTCGCTAGTCCAAACATCCATTAAAATTGTAATTAAGTAAAAGTTCACACAAAGAAGCTTATATTTATGAAAATAGCACAGCCAAAATAAACATCTGTTGCCTGTGTAAAAGATGAAGTAATTGAACAAAAACACTATGAATATTGGTTTTGTAATCATTTATTAAACCTCTAAATTTATAGATAATGCCTTTTCCTTCTGGAGAATAAGTTAATAGACCCTTGGCTCCTGGGATTGCCCCTTTTGGCAAAAACAACATAAAGTGGGCTTTTCTTACAACAATCTGTTTGTCTCTGACATCAACTGAGAGGAATTTCCCCCTTATTTCTTCATGCAGTAATATTTTCTACCTATAGAACAGGGGTACTGTATCAGGATTTTGTTTGTCCTTGGGGGATCCAGTGTGGGCATGCCCTGATTGTCATGGCTGATAGGGTGGGCAGGGCCAGAGTGGGCCAGGTTTGGGATGGCACAGGCCGGTTTGGTGATACCAAACTGTTCAGTTACAAATAACAAATCAAACTAAATGTCTAAGATTTAGGTCAGATTGGTTTCTCCCACATCCTCTCCAAAAATATTCTAACGATCGCTTGCACCTGATCTGATGCACCAGAATCTAATTTTAGATTCTTTGAGATAATGATAAATGTAGAGATGTAGATATTTTTTTCTACAAATTTACATTTTGACTCCTTTAAATTATGAAATGTAAAGGAATCAAAATATAAATAGTGCACGAAATATATATCACACAGCTATCAATATTGAGGAATGAAAATCAAATATCTGTTTGGTGGAATTTGTTCACAAACATCAAACATTTCAATGGGGTGCTTCTTATTTTTTCACATGACGTCAGGATAAAATTGTTTCCATCGGGCGAAAGCTGAAAATGTTGTGTGGATTTTCATTTCAACTTTATTATTATTTTTTAAATGGATTAAAAAGGAGATGGGGTGAATTTATATCCTGCCACAACCCAAAATTAAAAGAGCAAGAATCTGAATTCTGTAAAGAGATACTAGTTAATATCTTCCATGAAGAGAGTACAGAATCCCGTATAACAGGAGTGTCAAATTCACGTCATCACTGCGGTGTTACATGACATATTGGGACGTTTTTCCCCTTTGCTAAACTGGGCGTGGGCATGGCCAGTACATGATGCATCTGGCCCACAGGCCAGGAATCTAACAGCTCTGCCCTATAAGACTGCTGGCTCACTGATTCCACTAAAGTCATTGGGAATTTAAACAGTGTTTGACAAATGGGCAAAGGGGATTCCTCAGTGGAGGCATTTAAAGTGTAGATGAGGTTCAACGAAGGGTTGTTTTATATATATTTTGAAAAATTAAAAGTTTTTTTTATCTCCCTTCTGAAGGATAGAAATAACAGTTCCTAAATGTTTTTGGGAAACAGCAGAATATATTGATGGAATTTTCTGCAGCTTTGTTTTCAGCAGATGATGAGCAGTAGAAAAGTATTTATGTATATGCTTTTTTTCCAGGAGAAAAATCCAGAAAAACTGGCTGTAAAATACCTGAAAATGTAGCATCTTTTTAAAAGAAGCCTCCCCCCTTTTAATTTTTACTTTTGTCTTTGAAACTTTCCTCTCCTCTCTGAATAAGATAGAAAAAGCAAGCCCTTTGTTTAAAACTAGGTGTTGTTATAGGTGGCTCCTTTTAGCAAAGGAATTGCTAATGGAGGCCTACCTGTTGTCCCAGGAGATAAATTCCCACTTTGCTCCCCAATAAAGAGAAAAGTGAAAGACTTTCTACTCTAAGATACCAGTGATGATACCCACTAAACTTTATACTGAATATAGCATCCACCCCATTCACTCCCCATTTCAGCTATATATTTGATTTATATGCTGCATCATTCTAGGCGAGACATTCATTTTATCACAGAAATTCTCCTCAGCAATAATAATCATAGTTTCTCCCATCTTAAGATATCTTTTCCAACTTTATTTCATGTCTTCTAGTTACTTTGAAATAACATACAACTCAGAGTTGTCAGTGATACCTTGATACTTTACTTTCTTCTCAATCTTAAAACCCATTTTATTCATCAGTTCTGTTTGATCCTCTATTTTCATGTTTTTAAACATCTTGTGTTTGTTGATCTTAAAACATGATAATGTACCAAATCCTTTTAGTTTTCCCATTAATGTATCAATTCACTTTAAAGGGTCTTCCAAAATCAATGCCAAGTTATTTGCAAAAGCCCTCAGCTTATACATTTATTTTAAAAATCTTTATTCCTGCTACAGTATATGTGTTCTTTGTAAAGTATAGATCAAACTTAACCATTTTATAAAGTTCTCTCAAAAGTTCTTATCTTCCAAAACTTTGAATAAGACAGCCCAATTCAAATTGTCAAAGGCCTTCTCCACATCTTAGAAAATTCATGTGGCTTTTTTTATTACGTTGCTCCAAATATTCCAAAAACTTCGAACACATTTCTAATACTGTCCTTTAATTGTCTTTTAGGTTAAAACCTCATGAATAAATTCTTGCAAAATTATTTTGAGATTATCAGTCAAAATAATTGTGAATAACTTGTAATCACTAGTCAATAAAGATATTGATCTATAGTTTCTTGTTAAAATCTAATATTGTTCCTCTTTAGGCATTAGTGCTATATTGACTTCTTTCAAACTCTCTGGCTTCTTTCCTCCCTATAAAATAAAGTTCATCTTAGCATCATATTTTTAAAAATTGTGAAGTTTTAAAGATTCATCCACAAAATATTTATAATAAAAACCTAGTAATTGGTCTGGTCATGGTACTTTTCATGGTTTATTTTATAGCTTCAGAAACTTTCCTTATTGCTATAGGTCCATTCATAATTTATTTCTGTGATCCTTGATAAATTTTGTTTTTTTAGGTATTTATCTATTTTTTCCAGAGAGATGTCACTTCCTTTATACAAGATGGAATAATATGGATGAGATGTTATTTGTATAGCCATGCTACCTCTCAATACAATATCTCACTCTTGTACATTCAATATCATTTCTTTTTTTTCTTTTCATAATTTAAATACTATCCACTTCCCTGGTTTGTTTGAAAATTAAAATGTTTTTTGCTTTACATAGTTATTTTTATTTACATGTTTTACTGGTAACATAGACAACTATTGTTATAAAAACTTAATTTGTTGAGAAATATTTATCATCTCTGGAAAATTCTTTATCTTCTTTTTCTCTTTATCTCATCCAACACAGCATATGTTTTATCTTGCCTCTTTTTGAATTCACCATTGTGTTGTTATAGATAAAATCTCTTATTTTATCTACATTATTTTTAAAAAAATATTTTAACTTATTTTTACAGTCCTTCACTATTGCTTCTTTCTGTAGCAACATTTCAATTGTTGGAATAATACGGATGAGATGTTATTTACACAGCCATGCTACCTCTTAATACAATATCTCATTCAATATCATTTGAATTGAACATTTCAATTGTTGGAATTATATGGATGAGATGTCATCCGCATAGCCATGCTACCTCTTAATACAATATCACACTCATGTACATTCAATGTCATTTCATTTTTTTTTTCTTTTCGTAATTTATATACTATCCATTTCCCTGGTTTGTTTGCAAATTAAAATGTTTTTTGCTTTACGTAGTTATTTTTATTTACACGTTTTACTGGTAACATAGACAACAGTCTTTCACTATTGCTTCTTTCTGTAGCAACATTACGATTAGTCTCCATCTAAAAGAGCTAGAGGGACACGATGGCTCAGCAATTAAAGACACCAAGCTGGAAAACTGACAGCCCAGGTTCAAGACCTGAGCAATATCAGGGCTCCGGTAGTTACCCCCATTTAAATTACGAGTCTGTAGCCAGATTTTCAAAGCTTAAAGAAGATTTATTAGGAGTAAACATGTCGGTGCTGCCTGGGTGTAGCCGACTCTGGGACACATCGTTCATTGCCACCCTTGACTCTGGTTTTCCCCCACCCCCCCACAAGCTGCTGCACTGTTCCCCCCTCCTTTTCTGTTGGCAACTCTAAAAGACCAGAGAACTATTTTATGAGTTGACAAGCAATGCATAATAGGATGAGCTCCTGTTATTTGCCCCAGCTTCTACCCACCTAAGCAGTTTGAAAGCATGCAAATGCAAGTAGATTAATAGGTACCACTTCAGTGGGAAGGTAACAGTGTTCTGTGTGTTTTAGCATATAGTCATGCTGGCCACATGACCATGGAAGTATCTTTGGAAAATGATGGGTCCCTTGGCCAAAGAATGGAGATAAGCATCATACCCTAGAGTAGGACACAACTGGAATAAATAACTGGATTTCCTTTTATAAACCAAAGGTACCAAATTATGATCCAAAAAGTGTTTGGTAGTATCTCTAGAAACATTAGTAACCAAAATTCATTAAAATTCAAATAGTATCTATTCTTGAAAAGGATCTATGTCTTTCAGAAAAGAGAGTGTATTCTCTTGAATTCCCATTTTTCCATCACCATATCAACAAGCCCTGAATTTTGCATCAAATCAAAGAAAAAGTTTGGTAATTTGCCTTTAGTGGGTTTAATGTTTTTTTTCTTCTGAAAAGTTGGATCCAATTATGGGGAGATAACTTGTTTTATAGAACTTTCCAACTTCTTAACTCCCCCTCCTCTTCCTCCTCTCCTTCCCCTTCTCCTTCTAGAAAAGAAGCCTTGATGAAACCTGTTTACAAGGTTTCCATTTATTCTTTTTTCAGAAGGTATAAATTTAGTATCAAGTGATTAAATCAATTTAATATCAACTGATTTACTTAATTTATTGCCCAATTCCTCAAACATTTTCTGAAGTAAATCCAGTGTATTTCCTTTCCCTGTAAGATGTTCTAGCAATCCTCTTCACACCCACCCATCCTTTTTTTTTTTTTGCTATGTTTTGTACCACTTTACCAGGGTTGCCATTGTAATTTTGTAATCCAATAGTAAAAGTGTCTCAGTTGCAAGGGAAAGAGAAAAAGGCAAACTTCCCTCCCTCACATTTTACCATCCCATATCTTTAATACTTTCATCTCAAATGATACTCTATAATTACAGTCAGCATTACAATCTGGTTCATGTTACATTTATCTTTTTTTAGCATTAGGGTTAGTGTTTTGAAAAACCCACCAATTTCTTTACTCTTTTCATAGTAAACAAAATAATCCCCACAAAGTCCAGTTCATTTGTCCATTTTAATCAATTTGGCCAAAACCTCGTTCACCAAACAGTAATTTTTCAAAATAACTATATTATCCTTTATCCCTTTTAAATCTTCCGACATCCATTTCATTAAACTATTTGCTGAAAGTTTTGAAATTTTGAAACTATTTTTTCTCCCTTTTAATCCAGAAATAATGTTGATTGCAAGTAGATTTCTTTTATCTTTCTGCTCAGGAAATCTCTTTTTATCTGTCAGTTAGTTACATCTGAAAATGTTTAACAAATGAGGCTTTTTTTTTTTGAAAACAATTTTATTGTTTTTTTAACAAACAGACAAACAGACAAACCATAAAAACATCAGCTCTCATCCGTACTTATGTACAAACAGTGTGTCGGTTGGTTCATCAGTTTTGTGCATTCATTTCGTAGTCATAATTACAAGTACCTTACATAATAACTCATTATCAATCCAAACTTATATATCCTCATATCATTATATATAAAAAAGATTTGACTATACTTTTATTCAATCATGCCTTATGAGATAACTATGGTTAAAGTAATTTATTCTATAACAAATCATATAATCATACCAATTCTATCCTAAAAAAAGAAAAAAAAGAAAAAACATTTTATAAATATAATGTCAAATACCAGAAGAAAAAAGAAAAGTGAAATCAATAATATTCCTTATTGTCTAACATTCTAAATATTCTATTTTTGTATTTCATCATCCAGCCATTGATAGAAAAGGTCCCAAATTATATAAAATTGTTTATCTTCTTGCTCTCTAATTTCAAATGTCAATCTACTCATCTCAGCACATTCCAATATTTTCTTGATAACTTCTTCCTGCAATGGATTTTTTTCATTTTTCCAGTTTTTTGCAAATACAATCCTAGCCGCAGTTAATATATTCACAATCAAATATTTCAAATCTTTACTATAAACATCTGGTAAGATTCCCAATAAACAAATGAGGCTTTTGTGAACTTGCATCCATGTACGCTGCATTATGGCTGTAAGCTTGATTGAAACCTTTCAAGTCCCAACTGCTCAACTCATGAGTCAGCTACAAAAACCATAGTCCCTGATGTCTTTTTATAAGGATTGGATGTCCAGAGTGCAAGTGGGAGATATTATGCTCTTTCCTTATACGAAGAGACTCCACAGGCCAAAATTCATCGTTTGGCTCCTGATCTCCACCACAAAGTTGTCCCCATTCCTTCAGGGATGTCTAGTCCATCGTAGTTTCTTACCCAGAAGCTGATTATTTCTTGTTCTACTTCAAATCTAGATTAATTTTATTTCTCTAGTTCCTCTGGTTAGTAGTTAGTAGTCCTTCTCTACTCTCAGGTTCAAAACCAATATATTTAGTTCATTATTTCCAAGTAATATTTCTTCAGAAAGGGACAGTTTGTAGCTAATATAAAACAGACAAGTAAGTCAATTTGTCTTCCTTACTTTTTAGGCTTCTTTAATGAACTCTTGTGTAGTGAATTTCCATTAAAAAAAACATAAGAATCTATTTAGCGCTA
Organism: Pseudonaja textilis; assembly: GCF_900518735.1. Next base: position 37,899,435 of record NW_020769312.1, read on the forward strand.
ATTTGACATTTGCAGTCTTGCAATCAGTTACATTGGTTTACTAAAATTAAACATTTTCTCTTTGCTTTGTGAGCTAAAAAAAGCTCTTGGAATTATTGCATTAATACGGAGCATATTTTACCCCATCTACTTAGAAGGTCAACACAACTCCATGGAACTTCTTTTCAAATAAGTGTGATTAGGAGTATAGGTATAATTTCACATATTTACATAAGGGTTTCTAGCTCTGGAGGATTTCAACATAATCTTACATAAGTATGGAACCCAGAGAGTCCCTACCACCAAAGAGCAACATTCTTTGCCCAAGAATCTCTCTGACTCCAAAATTGAAGTTAGACATACAATTTCTTTGGATACAGAGGAATGTTTTTATTAGTTTTTGTTTATGATCCAGTGGAATCATATCATTTAGGAAATCATCTTTCAGAAAAAAATGTTTCTACGTGAAGACTGGATACTTATAGTGTTCCTTTTTTTGCACATATCACATTTTATGTATGTATTTATATCATTTATAGGCAGCCCAACTCTGGGTAACCTTCAATTAAAGAGTAAGAAATTATATTTTAATATCAAAGCACACAAAACTTTGTCACCCTGTGCTCTTAAATTAAGCATGGCTCACCTTTAATTTTAAATTAAAATACGTTCTGTGAAAGAGGCAAAAAAGGCAATATCTCTTTGCTAGGAGCAAATAATTTCTCAAAAATAGAGGGTGCTCACACAATTTTCTCTCTCACCTCCACCAACCTCATGGAGACACATCTGTAATGGCTGCTTAGAAGATTTCTGCTCTCCAATTCTCCAGGTTCATAATTTATTACTTCAGAGGGAACAACAACAAAAAGTGACTGGATTTTTCTGTGCTATTAGATTTCTTCGAACTTCTTTTTTTTCCATGTCCAATGGATATTGAAAGCAGTAGGGTACAGAGGCAAGGTGGGATTAGGACCCATCAAAAATAATGTAGCAGAGCTGTTTAACAACTTTGTAATACAAGTAAAAAAATAAAGACAAATTAGATTGGGGAGTGCAACACAATTCCATGCAGAATCTATTAACTACTTCTCTACTCACTACTTTGATCAACTACATATCCCTACTTTTTCATTTCCATCTTAAAATTATGGCCACTACAGCTGAGTTGCAAAAGTAGTGGTAAGTGCTAGGTGACAAGAGAGAGTGAATGCTCTCTTTTGCAGCCTGGTTAAGGTACCCCTAATTGTAATTTAAGGAACCAAACACAAAAAACGGACAAAATTAAAAAGTATGTTATTTTTGGTGATTTTTTAAAATGACATTATGATCAGATATGACTCTATTGGACTTCCAAATTTCAGCTGCAGGCCTAAATAATTCTTGCATGCATCTCACCATTTTCTATGTCAGTGATCACATTTTATCTCTGTCAGAGATGATGAAGAGAGTAGGGTGAAATTTGCTAATGGAAAGGAAATAAGAGCCTTTATATTTGCTGGGTCATGAACCATGAGTTATCACTGTGATTCTTTCTGCTACTCAAACTGCAGAGAAACCTTTTCCTTGAGTGTATTTGAACATTCAAAGAAAAGTAAAATCAGTGCGTGCATTCGATTCATAGGGGTTGATATTAAATTTTGTTTAGCACTTGATTGCGTTGTTTCTTACAATTTTTGAAGTGCAAGGATATAAGAGCCCTCATGGATCAGCCCTTGGGCTTTTCAACCCAACATACTGTGTGAAACAGAGCCCATCAAAAGTGTTAATGAACTCTAACCTAGGGCTATATGCATTTATAGCAATAGATTTCTTCTAAAACTACCTATCCCATGGCTTGGATCAGTTTCTGGCTTGGATCCGTTTCTACCATCTGCTTTCAAAAATGGTGAGAGAAGGAGAAGAACCAACAGCTCTGCAGAGGGTGTTAAACTGTAAGTTTGAACCCTTCTTACCATTGACCATGCTGATTTGAGCTACAGACAGTTCTTGTTCAAGGATATCGAGAAAAATACAGACCATATGGACAATACTTGGGCTAAGTTCATGGCAACCCTTGGGGTGCCACCAAATACGGACCAATTCTCAGTATTTCCCAAACTGCATGGTTGGCTGATTTAATATTTCCCATGGAAAAATTAATGTTTTCCTTCTGCATTCCAGTTTATTTATTTTCTGGATTCGTATCTTCCCTTTCTATTACCAAAAAATGGAGCTTAATGAAGATATTTTCCTTTTGTTTTCCAGATCAATACTTGCCATCATTTCCTAGCTGAGAAAGTCAGTGACATAGCTGACTGAAGGGTATGGAGTGACAGATCTTAAATTCCTTATGTCTTCCCTGGCTGCTGCTACATCTATAAATAGTATATTATGAAGTCCAATAAATTTAGTATTACTATGTCCTGTCATACAATTAATTCTTGGAAATAATCTACCATAATGCTTCTATTTTAAGATCATTCTCTGGAGAAGTTAGATATATTTTAGATAGGCACAGGAAATATTTTTTTATTTAACTAAACCAACACATTTACCCTTCTGAAAAGAACATATAGCCAACATGCTATTATCCTTTGTTGTTGTTGTTTACATTTCTCTAATTATTGCATCCTCTCTCTGTTCAAAAGGCAAACAAATCCAAAAATGTGTTTAGTGTGGATTTAAAAGTTCAAATGAACTTTGGATTTTAAAAATGCAAATTGCTACGTATGTAAGTCAGAATGGATGGGACTTTTTTCCACCACTTTCACCAAAATTATAAAAAGTGAATTGATTTATTCATTCAATTCAAAGTGAATTGATTTATTCATTCCTAAGAGAAAATTGGCTTTGTATGTTTTGTTTCAAGCTTTGCCTAAAGAATCAAGAAATACAAGCAAGGGAAATTTTATTATCTTGACACTTATCCACCTATCATAACACAATCTTCATTGGCTATTCCTAATTTTAGCCTTTTTAACTGAAGACCTCTTCCATGGATTTCTGTGGGAGAAGATCTGTGAAAACTACCAAAAAACAAACAAACCCTATCTTTTGCAAAAGAGAAGCAGCAATTAATTGAATTCTGAGAGGAAACAGAAAAAGAATACAGTACATGTTTCTGAACTGTATGTTTGATCAAAGAAACTACATTTCAAAAACTGTTGTTTTTGAAAACAAAGAATGGGGTTAGAAAAACTTGGTTTTAAAAAAACTACTTTCATGGGGAATTTAGATTAAGAAATATGTTAGGGAAGAGTTCTCAAAGGACAAGAATGCCTAATGGAAATCATGAAAGTGAGAAATGATTACTGATATGAGTAAAAACTATTAAAATCAATGTAAACCACACATGAGCAAAAACATGGAATAAAAGAGAAATAGGATGTCCCCCAGGAATAAGAAAGAAAAAAAAACAATTCCTTTGAAGCATTGAAGAGAAATGTTATGATCAAGCTGCTTTACCCTTTGATGCACCTCAGGAAGGATGAGTGGATAGATGATAGAATAGAATTCTTTATTGGGCAAGTGTGATTGGACACACAAAGAATTTGTCTTGGTACAAATGCTCTCAGTATACATAAAAGAAATGATACATTCATCAAGAATCATAAGGTACAACACTTAATGATAGTCATAGGGTACAATAAGCAATCAAATCATACTAAGAAACAGTCAATATAAATCATAAGGATACAAGCGACAAAGTTACAATCTTACAGTCACAAGTGGGAGGGGATGGGTGATAAGGAGTGATGAGAAGATTAACAGTAATAGTAGTGCAGACTTTGTAAATAGTTGAACAGTGTTGAGGGAATTATTCGTTTAGCAGAGTGATGGCTTTCTGGAAAAAAACTATTCTTGTGTCTGGTTGTTCTGGTGTGCAGTGCTCTATAGCATCATTTTGAGGGAAGGAGTTGAAAGTTTATGTCCAGGATGTGAGGGGTCATGTGAGATAGAGATAGATAGATGATAGATGATAGATAGATAGATAGATAGATAGATAGATAGATAGATAGACAGACAGACAGACAGACAGACAGACAGAGTTTTGTGTCTGATATTCTCTCAGTTTGCATATTGTCCTAAATAGTTTCTTCCAGTGGCAAAATACATCATAAAAAGAAATAATGGTTTAAATTACACAAAATACTATCCAATTATTTAAGCAAAGGCCATATAGCAATAGCACGTAGACTTATATACCACTTCACAGTGCTTTACAGCCTTCTCTAAAGAGTTTACAGTCAGCCTATTGCCACCACAATCTGGAAGGATGGAAGGCTGAGTCAACCTTGAGCCTGGTGAGATTCGATCTGTATACAGTAATAAATATGCTAATTATTTCTAACTTCCTCAACTTTTGCCTTTCAAATGTGTTGAATGTGGACTCCAAGAACTTATATCCAGTGAGGCTAGTGGGGTACTGTACAAGAACACTCTATGGCAACAACATTCTAGGATAACTCGGCACACTTAGCTCTTTAGGTCTCTTCCTCCTTAGTGGTTTTCTTTCAACAGATATTTTGTTATTCTGAACATGTTGAGGTTCTATGACTCTTCTGAAACCTCTTCTAAATGGTTTGAGCAATTTAGAGTAAGAGAGGTCTTTGGAGAATGAATATTAATGTAGCATAACAGACCTAAGGTTCATCTCTGCCTGGTTGAAGGAAGTATCTTATTGCTTATTTCATCTCCCCCTTTTACCTGCCAGGTAAACAGACTTTGGAAAAGTAAATTATAGGGAAGGAGATGACTAATTGGTTTGAGTTCAGTACAATTCTGTGGAACCATCCCCACTACTTCCAATTAAAACAGCTTTCTCCAACCTGGTACCTGTCAATTAAATTGAAACTCCTATTCTCAAAAGCTCCAGCAAACCTAAAAAAGGATAAGATTACAACCCCACCAACGAATTAAGTTAAGAGTTCTTTGGGGTGGCCAGCTTGTTAACCTGGTTGACAAGACCCTCATATAAAATCTCCATAAAGAACTTTCTTCAATGATATTAAAAAGTTTTGACCTTAAGCTACAAGGGCACTGCTCAGGAGTCGATCAAAACAGTGGTTTTGTACAAAATTAATTAATTTCATGGTTTCAAGGACAGTCTGAAAGTGTCCTGAGTTTTGTTTTTCTTTTTTAATGACACAGTGTACAACACTTATCAGGAACTTGGTAGACAGTGTATTTCCTTGTGCAAGATATAGTACAAAATACGGAAACAGATTGATTTCCTGTATCTCTGATTTCATATGTGTTGCAGCTGTTACTGGTATAATGGTTGTACTGTCTGTGGTAATCAGAAATTCCTGAGAGAGAAATTCTACAAAGATTTGGCAAAAGAGTAGCAGCTATAACTCCAGAGGATTGAGGGTAAAAAATTAAAATGAAATGATTCCTATTCTCCATCAGTTATACAATGAAAAAACTTATTTTCCTTCCATATTTGAATAAGGAGCCTCTTGTACAAGGAGCCTCAAGTAAACTAGGGGACTATTTTAAAATGTGGTTGGCATATATGCCTTGATATTTAGTTCTATATTAGCACTGTTAGTCTTCTCATCCAACTTCATGGTATTGCATATGACTTATAATGCCTAAATTATTTGGGATCATGATATCTGGCAGACTGTCTTCATTATTAGAGGTTGAGTCAATCATGGAAATGTTCAAGGTCTTGCTACATGTGCTGAGAGTCACCAAATTTCATCATATGATTATTCACAAGTAGTTCTTCTCTTTGATAGTGCCTACAGTTTTGAATATTTTCTCTGAAATATGTGACATATCAGTTATTATATAACCATTATGCTCATGACGGAAGAACTTGTTTGTTTCAGCTATTGTTCTCCCCATTTTACTCTGTTTCTTTTCAATGCATTGTTATTATTTCTATTTTATAAACAGCTTCTAGAGATAGTTGTACAGGAAGCAGAATAAAAACATATTGATAAATAATGTTGAGTTGCTCATAAACCTTTTTGTTTTACAGTTATGAAAACTCCATCTTCTCCATCTCCATCTTTTTATGGGAAGAAAGATAAAATAAAGTACAAAACGTGCACATTGGAAATAGCTTAAAATGAAGATTATATTCAGAAAAGTTGGTGGAATTTTAGCACATCTTACCAGAGCAGGCTCATCAAAGAGTGCTTTACATGGGTCTCCTCAGACCCAACGACACAATGAATTGTGCATGGTGCCCGATTTTGATCCTGTATGTATTCTGTTGCTTGGTGGGTAGGTTTCCTGAATTCAACATTTATCATTGAGAAGTGGCCTTTGGGTAGTGGATGCTCTACTGTATAGAATCAAGCCTTCCTGAACTATTATTTTACTGTACTTTAGTATAATATAGATCAAGAGATAGGAGTGTCATGTATTCTGTATTATGTGGTGGTGGAGACACTACCTAATAATTGTCTTGATAATGAATGGAATAATACTGTAGCAAGTTGGTCCTTTCTATGTTTTAGGTCCTGGGTTCAGTCCATAGTATGGCCACTTAAAAGATTCAGATAGTAATTGATGGGAAAGGTCCCTGGGGAGCCATTGCCATTCAGAACAGATAATAATGACAGATGCTTTGATTTCTAAGGCAATCTCTTCTGTCATACCAGTGATATGCGGTTCCAGGGGTAGGATGCTACCAGTTCTGCCCAGCTCTATAGAACCAATAGCTCTGAAGAGCAGCAGACACCGAACCAGTAGTAACACTGGTTGAATCCCACCTCTGTGCGGTTCCATATAAATCCATTTTATTTCGATATTTGTAGGGGACTCATGTAATCCATCTGTTTGGTTTATATCAGTTCTTGTTAAAAGATGTGTTAAACATCCCATTTTCATTTTTTTTATCATGTACGGTTTTTGCAAACAACTTTCTCTGTAGTCTTTGACATAAATCTGAGATAGATGATAGACAGACAGACAGATAGACAGACAGACAGACAGAGATATATATAGAGAGTGAGAGAGATAATAGGATGGATGGATGGATGGATAGATAGATAGATAGATAGATAGATAGATAGATAGATAGATAGATAGATAGATAGATAGATAGATAGATAGAGATAGATAGATGATAGATGATAGATAGATAGATAGATAGATAGATAGATAGATAGATAGATAGATGACAGACAGTTTTCCTATTGCATTCATTTATGCAAGCATAACTATCTGTTTTTGTATAAAATGTTCAGAAACATTGTAGGTTCTTTTTAAAATACATCTTTTGCAAACATTTGTTTAAAAAATGCACGTAGATGCTATCCATCCTTCAGCTAAGTTTCTTTTTGCCATACCTTGCAAATTTATTCCTACAGAAATCCATAGTAATTTTGCATTTTTTTATATCCTTATTTTATATACGTAGTATATGTGAAACATTCCACTTTACATTGCATTAGTCTTTACCACCCTCTTAAATCCTACTTTGTGACTTTCTTTAATTGAATCCCTTGCTATTCTTTATATATGGGCCTAGGAACACTTATAGTTTTCCTCATTTGAGCTCCATTGTTTCATTATAGGCCTGGCATATTTTATCAGCCACTGTATTTATTGTGCTCATGTAATGTGAATATGGCCAAAGCAATTACCATAAAACAACTGCAGCACCACCTCTCATAAGCTTGTGCCAATGCTAATATTTAATAGCCAGGTTTGGCTGTAACTTTATTATGAAACCTTGAGCCTGCTTTGCCAACTTTTATAGCTATTGCACAAGCGCAACTGTTTTATACCATATTGATTAATTATCCAAATGTTGCAGAAAACATATCTTGCAAGTCAAATAATAATAACCATGAAGTCATTGCTTAACTCTGATGCTAGAAAGAAGTACAAAATTGGGCTGAATTAGGACCAGATTCACAAATTTTTAGGTGCAACCGCCTTGGTTTATATGGTTAGTTCTTGTGCAGGATCTTTCTAAAAGGTTTGTCTTCGTGCAGCATATAGATTCCGTATAAACAGTATTTCTTCTAGCAATCAAACCACAAGTCTGAAAAAATGTAGTTTACTAACTAAACCAATCCTTTGACTACCATGCTGTGAGAGCTCAGTGCGACTGACATGGATGCCAGGGTAGCATTTGTAATGAGGGAACCTGCCTCCCATGCCCTTAGTAGTATATGAATGGGGGGGAAGGAATCCTGTTTTGCAAGAAAGATATTTCTGTATAGCTAGAGAATCAGCTAAGCTGTTCTCTAAAATAAGATGTGATTGTAAAAAACAGACTTGTTTCAGATTAGCAAAGAGCAAATCATAAGGTTCCTTTCAAACTGGCTGCTGGATTGATGGCAGACTTCACCTCCCTCCTCCTTGTTCCCTGCTTTCCACCCGTCCATCATTTTTGGTTATCACACTGATGTATTCTCGTTGTGTTCTTGTTTCATTGTTTATTTTATTATCTTACTTCTGTCCTATTTATACTCTTCACATTTCTTCCTTTTTGGGGTTGTAACTTGTAAGCTATCTAGATAGCCCCATGGTGAGATAGCCGACAAATATCAAATAAAATAAAATAAAAATAAACTATTCCCAAACTTCAGTCCTAAGCAATATACCAAAAAAACAGATGTTGAAAAAGAAACAGTATGAGAAGACCATATTTTAGCATGAAATAAAACTCTACTGTTTCCAATGTTAAGATAGCTTCAGATAGAAAGATATACTTCCTATTCCATGAGAAACATGCTGTCTATGTATGTCTATGTATGTATGTCTATGTCTATGTCTATGTGTATATATATGTGTATGTATATATATATATGTACAGGTATGTAGGTATATAGGTTTATAAGTATACATGTACATGCACATGTACATATACATATATTACAAAACTATGCATATACCCACATATATTATATGACAAAGAGAAACAATACAGTCTAGACACTGCACCACTAAGGATGACTGCATGATTAAGACAAAAGAGACATAAGAGTTTGCAATGAAGATAGAGAAGAAACAAGAAATATACAGATTGACCAAATATGAAGAGGCATTCTCTGCATAAGAATGCCTCTTCATATTTTCACATTGGAGCATTTGTTCTAATAACCCAGCTTCTTCTCTGATATACTGTATATGATAAAAGCTGTATGCTCCCAATTCTCTGATGCTGCCACTTAAGCTAAAGACAGATGCACGACATAAAGAAAAATCCCATTTTCTCTCTCTCTAATTGGATCTGTCCAATTTTGCTAACTTTAATTGATGTCTCTAATATGTCAACTAATTGAGTGCTATTATAGACTTTTTTTTTGCTGCTTTGGAGCACTGGTGTACCCATCTATCTATACGTTTTTCTTTAAAAAATAACCTACCGGAAGCACTAGTCCTATCTCTGGCCTATAACAAGGCATTTGAGATACTAGGAGATCCAGGTGCCCTTTTTTGATGTGGTTCACTTCTCATCCAGGAAAAAGAAGATGCATTAAATGTAAGAAGGCCAGTGAGAAACACATATAAATTTGACTCTTTCTTATTTTTAATTTGTAAACCACATTAGCAGGGTAAAAATGAAATCTCCTTCAAGACAAACTCAACCTCTTGTGATTTGCCATTGCCTTCTTCCAAGATATTTTAACTACTCAATCCTGGTTTCATGTCCTCTTCAAGTAATTGTCCCAGTGCATTTGCAAGACAACATATTGGAAAAGGCTATTTCAAGGAATGGGAAAATCTTGTGTGTGTTCTCTTTCTCTCTCTCTATCTCTATCTCTCTCCCTCCCTCCCTCCCCTCTCTCCATTTCTACTTTCAAAAATAGGTATGATAAATCATATTTACCTTTTGCACAATTTTGCTAGCATATACCATTTTTCTGAGCCATGTTCCCTCTGCTACAATGTATTTTATGAACATCAGTAACACAGTCATTGTTGTGTAGTTCGAGTTGAAAATTACATCACAGAAAAGTGCAGAAGTTGATATTCTTGTATGTTCCAGCTCCTGCATATGTTGAGAGAATGCAAAGTGGGGGAAATTTACATAAAAATACAAACTGAAGAAGTTTCTTATCCTTTTCTAATCTTAACTTCAATGGATTTAAAGAAGGCTTCACGCTGACAGTGCATTCAAGGCTTTTTAAATATTTCATCTTCTTCATCCTCACTAAAAAAACACTCCTGTATTTAAGATTACAGCTTTAGCATGATGAATGAGTTTGTAATGAAGATTAGAATAGTTGTCATTAACATTGATTTTATGCAAAAGGAAGAAAAATGAAAAGGTATGCAATTTTAGAGAGGCATCATTTATTATGTATTATATTTTGTTCCTGTTTAAAATACACATTGATCAACGCAGCAAGCAACCATCCATCCAAACATTCCAGAATATATTTATATGTAATTTTTAAAGATTGGGCACAATCAGTTATGAAAACAGATTGATCCAGTTACTTCCTGTGCATCGTACTCCTCTTCTGACTCTGCAGTTAGCAAACAGAGAGGTCCAGTTTTTCCCAAATAGAATCAGAGAGTTGAATGGTGTCATTTAGAGCACAAGTCTTGAAGTTGCCAAGGTTGGAGACTCCTGATTTAGAGCACTGGTTCCAATTCTTTGTTCAATTCAAGCATGAAGATTAAGGCACTCTGAGAAATGTCTCTCTACTTTTTCTTGAACACATGTGAAACTATCTCCTTTGATAACTGCTTCCAGAGTGAAATTGCTAATATTGTAGAGAAGTTCCAGAATCTGGTTTTCTGGTTTCCATTATTTCATGTCCTGCATTCTGGAATGATAGAGGATGGGTCTTCCTCTTCTGCATGACATCCTTTCCGATGCCTGAAATGTGTATCAGTCATCTTTTATCATGCTAAGACATCTTTTCTTAAAGCAAAATATACCCAGTCCCCTTAATTTCTCTTTTTAAATATAATGTTCAGGTAACTGATTATTGTTGATCTTTGTAGCCATAGCAATAGCACTTAGACTTATATATATATATATATCACTTTATAGTGCTTTACAGCCCTCTTTAAGTGGTTTACAGAGTCAGCCTATTGCCCCCAACAATCTGGCTCCTCATTTTACCCACCTCAGAAGAATGGAGGGCTGAGTCAACCTTGAGCCTGGTGGGATTCGATCTGCCAAATTGTAGGCAGCTAATAGGCAGCAGAAGTGGCCTGCAGTACAGCACTCTAACCACTGTGCCACCGAGGCTTTGTACCTGTTCTGATTCCTCTGAATCTTTTTTTTAAAGTGTGATACCCAGAGATGGACATGCATCTAAAGTACTGTACAATCTGACCAGCTCAGATTATAATAGAACTATTTTGGAACGGTTCTTCTGTTGGCCTTGACTAAACTGCATTTGTTATTTACCATCCATGTTACACCGCTGATTATATTATTTACAGTTACAAAATTAAGTTTGTATGTATTATAACCAATAAGGGTATTCCCCAACTTTCCTTTGTTTCTCTTTCCAAGGTGAAGAACTCGGCAGTTATTAAATGTCATTCTGTTGTTTTTGATGCACTTTTCTAAATTGCCAAGATCATCTTGAATTTTGCTTGTCTACTAGAGCATTAATTTTGTGCAAAACTAAATGTTGCATTTGTTTCTTCATCCAAATAATCAATGAAAATATTGAAAAATTCTGTGCTGGAAGGCCAATTTCTTTGATCCTCACTTGCTATGTTGTTCCAATTCGATGAGGAATCTTGACTGAACTCTTAAAATATTGTTTCAGGTAAGCTGTAGATCTAGTTAGTAGACATTCCACCTAGCCCATATTAAACTAGTTCACTAATCTGAATCTTATGACATACTTCATTAAATATTATGTACTAAAATTAAGGTATATTATGTTCTACCTTCCCACACTCTGCTAAACGAGTTATCATTTTTTAAAAAATAAAATCTTTACAGTAATGCAAAAAATGTGTTCTTCACAAATCTATACTGATTTATAGTAAATCACCAGGAGCATATGGTTTGAAAGTGATTTGAAAATGAAAGAAATGTTTCAGATTTTGCCCAAATATAGCGTCTCTTCTCCTTAAAACAGACTGGCTTTTTTTTCCAGCTCATGTGCACACTTGAGAAAGATGCTGTTGCTAACTAAACTTATTTTAACTGTTCAAGAAACACCACACACACACACACACTTTTTTTTTTTTTAGAGTCACAGAAACTTGACAAAACTTGGTCTGCCTTAAAGAAGAGCAGAAAGTTCCTGCATTTGCCTGATGTCCAGAGCACTTTTTCTAAAACCTTTTTAAAGTGTACACAATATGGCCTGTACTTTTTGCCAGGGTATTGAGTCAGACAAAAATGGTCTGTAATTCTGTGGATTTATTTGTATCCCTTTTTTCTCGAAGTCCTCTTTGATAATAGATTGTCTTCAACACAGCCCAGAATGATAATATGTCAGTGTTCTATTATTATAGAAGTCACAATCATTAGATTCCGATTCAGTGTCAGATAAATGATCTATATTTTTGCTGAAAGTTACATTTTGAGTTGACTGGATTCATTGGTTGATTACTAATAGATATCTGAGGCCCTTATAAAGTATTTTTTAATTAAGTTTGGTTCTGTTTTGATGCCTACACTAGTTTTGTTTAATGGAATGAGCACCATAAAAATAGACGTGACCTTCAGCTGAATTAATTACTCATTCTAATTGAAACAAAGTGAAATATGCTGTGTATTTTTCTAATATTAAGCCACTGTACAAAGGCAACTGCAGAGACAGCACTGCCTCGGTGATCTGACTGTTTTATGGGTACTTTGAAGGGCAGATTCAAGTCTCCGCTGCCCTCCCTTTGTACAGCACTGGGTTTAGACTGGGGAAGTTTTCAAACTGGGAATACTGCCAAATAAGGAGCCTCAAGGTGAGCAAAGGAGGGGAAAAGATGAAAGCAGCATTGGGTTGACATGATTCAGGATTGACTCTTTTTATGCTACCTAAGAGACTTTGCATTGACCACTGATGGCTGATTCCAGGCAATAGTGCATAAATTGGTTGTTGTACAGATCCCTCGAGACAAAAAGAGGCAATATACATGCACAAATCTGAATAGCAATAGCAATAGCACTTAGACTTAAGTGCTTTCCAGCCCTCTCTAAGCGGTTTACAGAGTCAGCCTATTGCCACCAACAATCTGGGTCCTCATTTTACCCACCTCGGAAGGATGGAAGGCTGAGACAATCTTGAGCCCCATCAGGATGCTTCCCCTGAACATGTAATTTGTCCTTTCCATCTTTAATTTGTCAGTTCCCGCCGATGATGTGGATAGCCCAGCAATATCACACCAAATCCTTTTAGAATTCCAGACCAAAAAAAAATCATCCCGTCTATTTATTTGTTCTTCTTTCCCATTAAATGTCATTGTGCTAATTCTGCACTCAGTCATTTCCCTTGCCGGATTTGCTGCAAATACTGAAGCGACGCATTTAGCTAATGTGAATAAGATAATAATAGCACCAACCAATGACATGATATTACTCAGCATTCAGATGATGCTCTACATGCTCCAGCAACATCTAAACATATTATCTAATCTAAATAATCAAAATGAATGACTGTCTAATTAAATGCGGGATGGCACTTAAGGATTTATTTTGAAAGATCAGTGTGGGATGCCAGCTATGCAAATTGGTAGTAAGAAATGAGAATGCTAAATCTTTCAGCGTACTTTTTATTCCTCCCAATATTTTCAACAAGGAAGTTTTAAAGAAACGATCGCATTCCCATAACAGAGATGTGACTCCCTTCCTTTCTTTCCCCATATTTATAATAGTACTTAATTTGCCCCCAAATGGTTTTCAGTGATTGCTTTCTCCCCTAAAACTCAGCAGGATTGTTTTCTAGTTCAGTCTGATTCACTGGAACAGGTTGTTAATTTGACAACCTGAAGCAAGGCCTGGCATTTCTTCCAGAGAAGGGGTCCCTGTTTGGTCCCTCAACAGGTTGCATGGGGTGAATCTTGATGCAGTTTTCAAGCAATTCCAATAGGAAAGAATATTTTTAGCTCAGGGTTCAACTGTGGGGTCCTTAGTGCTCTCCGAAGTTGGTTGGGGATTTTTTTTTTTTTTTTTTGGCAGCCATTTCATTGCACTGATGTTGTTACCTAGTTTGGTAATGAAATGTCTGCAAGAAAGCTCCAGGATCCCACAGTATCAATTCTGCCATGTTTTCCAGATCGCTAGAATCACTTCTGTGGAGTCATCACAGGGTCAGTGGGAAAAATTGTCCATGTTGGCTGCTTAGTTGAGGATGCTTCCACTCCCAAAACAGGTAACAGCAGCCCCTAGGGAGATCTACCTGGTGGGACCCAGAAGAAGGGCCTTCTCTGTGGTGGATCCCTCCAGTGGTGGGATTCAATTTTTTTTTT